>DF360778.1:12476-39189 GCA_000787875.1 Solanum virginianum | reverse complement strand
CCATCACGATTGGAGTTCCGACCTTGATTCCTAGAACCTTGCCTCCAATAGTCCGAGTTGGACCCTTAGGGGTTGTTTCGGAAACCCGCCACTTGGTTACTTAAAAAACAAGTATCCTCATCAAAGAACGAATCTTCATACATAGGATTCTTTGGAGGTTTATGGGTTACCACTTGAACACTTACTTGGTTTTGCTTTAAGACCAAATCCATGCTCATACAAAGTTGAGCAACTTGCTCCATGATCTCTTCATTGACTTTTTCTTGCTCGTTATTGGTGGCAACCACACAAGAACTCTTTGTTGGACCATGCTCACTTTGACCCCGTGCTCTCTTTGTTTTCACCACTTTTTCCATCATTGCGGCTACTAGCTCAAATAGTTGGTCAAGAAACACACCTCCCATGATTGTGTTGGCACAAGCTTTACTATTCCTGTAAAGCGCTATATAGAAAATCTCAACCAAGGTATCATTAACAATCTTATGATCAGGGACCATCCTTAGGCTTTTGGTAACTCATTCCCAAGTGGTACTAAGAGAGTTACCAGACAATCGCTCAAAGTTGTTTATTTTGTCCTTGAGCTTAAGCTTTTTTTATCTTGGTTTACTATTCTTGTTAAGCGCTATATAGAAAATCTCAACCAAGGTATCATCAATAATTTTATGATCAGGGACCATTCTTAGTCTTTTGGAAAATCTTTCCCAAGTAGTACTAAGAGAGTCACCAGACAATTGCTCAAAGTTGTTTATTTTGTCCTTGAGCTTAAGCTTCTTTAATCTTGGATAATATCTTTCTAAAAATAGTCTCTGAAGCTCTATCCAAATTGTTATAGTACCCGGAGGAAGGTCAGACAACCACAAAGCTGATTGCTCATCAATGACAATGGGAACACCCTCAAACTAACAATGTCAATAGAGATATTTTGTGTCCTCATGACACTTTTGCAAATAAAGACAGCAACCTGGAGATGACGGTGGGGATCCTCTGAAGGTAACCCTGTGAACAAACTATAGTTTTAGAGCATTTGGAGAAATACACTCGATACCACAAACTTAGTATCTGCAGGTAAAGGAGGCAGTACTATAGCACTGTAATATCCATGGCCATAGGGTTCAAACGATACTGATTCCATCCATAAGCATTTTCATTTAATCCCTAAAGCTATGGACTGTTATCCCTTAGTGTTGGATTCACCTGGTCTTCCCATATCATCATCATTCATGTTTATCTCTTCCTCAACCCTGACATCCTCATTCAATTGACTCATTCTTCTAAAGAGTCGATGGATCTCCAAATTTATAGAAACTAAGGGATTGCCTTAGCTTCTTGTGTTGGGCATACAACCTAGTACACCCTAGAAGTAAAATAAAACAACAAAAACAAATACAAAAGTGAGATACAAAAGAATATAGAAATTAACACTTGAACTAACAAATAGTGAAATTAAGTCAAAACCTAGTTGTATTCCTCGGCAACGACGCCATAATTTTTTAGTAACGTTCACGCTCCAACATGAAACCTATCACTGTCAGCAACTAACCTAACTGAAGGTTAGGGTTGAGTCCAAAGGGAATACAAGGCTTGACTATAAGAATTCACTATAAATAATTTTGAGTATTTATAACTAAAATCTCCAAATAGGGGGATTACGATTTGGAAATAAAAATAAAACAAATACTATCCTATTATGTGAAGAAACACTCAAATTTAGAGACAACATGGTAATTATGTTCCCCATGGTTCATTGACTTGAGTACCCAAGAAAACATAACTACAATTGGAACTTCGCATGCGGGGCGGTAACATAGGTTCTTTCAGCCTTCTTGTGAAGGTGAAGGTCAAATTTCACCATGGCACTTGGTCGGTAACCATGGTGTGCCAACTTACCATTGCCTATAGTCCCAGTCAATCTCCCCTATTTGATGAGAACACATCAATTGAATGTGGTCATCTACTCCCCTTTTCCTATTCTTCACTACCTTAGTCGGGATCATGATAGTTGGCAGGGTTTGGTGTTGGCCACCATCAAACAACAATCATAATGAAGAGAAATAGATAGTACATGCAAAACTCTAATCATAGTAATGCAATAAGTCTAGATCATTTCAAATCACCAACCCATAGTTCCCACAACCCCAAGTTGCGGGTGCTTAGCTACTCACGGCTAAGGCAAAACCAACAAGAATAAAACAAAAGACATAGTTGAGAATTTTACCCAAAGCAATAAAGTGTGATACACCTCAAGTTGTAAACCACAAGCTAAATAGATTGATTATGAATACAATGTGTGATTTGCACTCCCTAAAAATGGGTTTTCCAAGAGAAAACCAAAATCTATGCTAAACATTAAAATATTCTAGAGAGAATATTCAAAGGCCATATTGCATGTTCAAGTCTGGAATCCCCTCAAATAAAACCCTAACTTAAAGTATTTATAGTAGTTACACATTTAGCCCTAATAATTACACAAAAAAGATAATTGGCAGCTGGTACGTCTCGCATATACGACTCGTATGGTGACCTATGAGTTATAATCAGGGTTTTGTATCAGGTGTTTGGAATTTTGGAATCAACTGTTATGACCCACTGGTATAAGTCATTGCTTGGGCTACGACTCGTATGCTCCTCTCATAGTCTAGGCCTATAGTTGTTGGTCCAAAGTTTTGGTTCTCTATTTCCTACTATAATTTCATCTATACGACTTATATTAAGACCTATAACTCATAGAGTGGCCTCGTAAGGCTGAACTCTACTTAGCAGATTTTTGATTTTTGCTCTCTGTTTTTGGATACAAGATCACTTACAACTCCTTGCTTGGGCTATAACTCATAGGTTAGATCATACGTTCTACACTTTAGTAAAATCTATAATTTTTCTCCAAAATCATGCCAACCTACCTTTTCTGTAATAACAAAACAAAAACACATCAAAATCATAAAAAATTGCACTAAGAACTCACAAAATTCCTTGTTTTAGGCATTAAATGTGTTGTATTTTGATAGCACATCAGAGACCCATAGTTAGTTGTACCTGTTAAGAGTATTATAGTAAAAGACATCTTGAGATATGAGGGGATTCCTTTCTAAATCCTTGATTGCCTAGTTTGCAAGTTATGAACCAAAGACATTACATCTATCAAAGTATTATGGAGGAAGCAATTTGTATAGGAAGCTATCTTGGAGGTGGAGGAAGATATGAAGGCTAAGTAACCTTATTTATTGTTATTCTTTGATGATGCGAGGTAATAATTTCCTTCTAAATCCTTTAATTCCTATTCCTTGAGTTTTCCTTTCATTATGAGTTTGATAGATGATAGGTATCTAGAGTCCAAGTAAGGATTAATTGGATGTATTGATTGTTTAAGTGTTTTATTTGCTTAATTGCCCAATTGACAGATTACATAAGTAATTTGTGAGGATTCTAGTTGTTGGAGTCTTTGACAGGATTTATGCCTTGACTAAGATTCCTACATTTCCTTTCCTTCGAGGATGAATGATCCCAAGGAAGAGATAATGTAATGCCCTAGAAATTTTGAAAGGGAAATAGGTCCTCAGTCCTAGTTCTACGAGAGGGTTTACAAGTTGTAGTCTGAAGTACAGTCCGTGGAGTAGGTCATAAAAGGTGTTCTAGAGTTGAAATATTTTTGTTAGGTATAGAAGGGAATTTGTGAGATGGAATATGACCCGTAACATGTTGGACGAGCTGTCTGTCATGTCATAGAATAAGATCCAAAAATCTATAATTTTGGTCTACATTGTATGAGAGGGAACATGACTCGTAACTTGTTCCATAAGTTGTCTGACATGTCATAGAATGAGATTCAGAAATTTATAATTTTCATATACTTTCCACGAGAAAGGACCACGACCCATGAATAATTTCACAGATCATAAAAAGGATTTTGGGGTCCAGTTTGATACTTTTTCATGAGGGTTAATTCTTTCTTTTCCACCTTTGATATTTAAAACCCATGGTGTTTTGCAATAGATGGATTTGTCCTCTATTGCAACACTTCAAGAGAGGGATTAGAATGTGTGTGGATGCAGATAGGGAATATTGTTGCCTATGCTTCTAGACAACTTAATGTGCATGAGAAGAATTATCCCACTGATGACTTGGTATTGGCAGCAGTGGTGTTTTCTCTCAAACTATGGTGCAATTACTTTTATGGAAACATGTTGATGTATTCACAGACCACAAGATCCTGAAATATGTCTTCATCCAGAAGGATCTTAATCTTAGGTAGAGGAGATGACTTGAGCTCCTCAAAGACTATGACATAAAAGTCCTTTACCATCCAAGTAAAGCTAATGTAGTTGTTGATGCTCTTAGAAGCTTATCTATGGGAGGCACCACCCATGTGGACAAAGAGAAAAAGGGTTTCGCTAAAGAGGTTCATAGACTAGCATGATTGTGTGTTCAATTAGATCAATCGGATGAAGAAGGAGTCCTTGTGCATAATAGGTCTGCATCATCTCTAGTAGTAGAGGTAAAGGAGAAAGAGGATCAAGATCCCATGTTGCTGATATTGAAAATAGATGTACCTATGTAGAAGGTGATGTCTTTCGCCAAAGGGGTAGGTGAAGTATTGAGATTCCAACGCAGATTGTGTGTTCCAAATTTTGATGGTATTCTAGAAAATATCATGGTAGAGGCCCATAACTCAATATATTCGATTCATCCATGGTCAACCAAGATGTACCATTAGATGAGAGAAGTCTACTAGTGGATTGGAATGAAAAAAGATATTGTTGAGTTCGTTTTCAAGTACCCGAATTTTCAACAAGTTAAAGTTGAACACCAAAGGCCATATGGAGTAGCTCAAGACTTTGTTATTCCAAAGTGGATGTGGGAGATGATCAATATGGTCTTTGTCACAGGCTTACCAAGGTCTCCCAGACAACATGATTCAATTTGGGTTATACTTGATCTCATGAAAAAATCTACACACTTTTTAGTAGTGAAAATGACTGACATTGTAGAGGATTATGCTTGATTATACATAAGAGAGATTGTTAGATTGCATGGAGTCTCCTTGTCTGTTATCTTAGAAAGAGGAGCCCAATTCACCACTATGTTTTGGAGGTCCTTGCAGAAAGACTTAGGTTCAAAGGTGAACCTTAGCACTGCTTTCCACCCGTACATTGATGGCTAGGAAAAGCACACAATTCAGACCTTAGGGGATATATTAAGAGCCCTTGTTATTAACTTCAAAGGTAATTGGGATGACCATTTACCTCTGATAGAGTTTGCCTACAATAATCGATTCTATTCGAGTATTTAGATAGCCTCATATAAGGCATTCTGTGGTAGGAGATGTGGATCATTGATTTGATGGTTCAAGGTAGGTCAGGCAGTATTTATTGGGATAGACATAGTTCACCAAGCTATGGAGGATGCTAAAGATCATTTACGTCATGACCCAACCCTAGGGCCTAATCCTGACATGGTGCATGGGGAACCCGAAGGGGCCCCATGCAAGCCTCTTAGCATGCCATTACATATCCTTAGTTGTAAAAACTATAAAGTATAACAAGAAGTAGTAAATCAAGATAAACGAGACTGAGGGACAACTTCATAACATCATCAACAAGGGTTAAAAGGAGTCAAAGTGTATAAGATAGATACATAACATGTCCGACAACACCTCTACTATATAAGATAAGAGAGGGGGCCAAGATAAAGTAACCGAGCTCACCCTCATAGTCAATACATAAGTCAAAGAGAGAAAGTCTTAACATGTAGCAAGAGATCATAAATAACATCCTCAGAACAGAGGACTCACCAATAAGCTTGAGTGAGGTCATACTAGCCATGTGGAGGAGGATGCTCAAGTGGGGATTCGGTTCCAAAATGGTGACATCATGTAGGCATAGAGTATGTGTTAGTACATTTGAATGTACTTAGTTTGTACAATGTAATGCAACAATAGATGGGCATCATAATCGAAATGCCTAATTAGACAATGGATGAGCATATGGCAATATGATATGATGGGAAAATGCTAGAATTAAATTATACTTTCATAGGACAAAACATATGTGGAGGGATAGACCATTTCATAGTGTAATGAAAGGCCTATCACCCGCTTCGAGAGGCGCATGAGGTACAAAACCCTTATGAGGTTGTTGAGGTACAAACCCTCCAACAGGTTGATGGGTACAAACCGCCCAACAAGGTTTAAGGATATAAACCCCCAACATGGTTGATGGATACTCGTACCCTATCTCCTTTGGTGACCAGAGTATAAACACCCCGATAGGTTGATGAGTACAAACCCCCAACATGGTTGCTGGGTAGTCGTACCTACTCTCGTGGTGACCTAAGCATAAACCCCCAAAAAGTTATCAAGGTACAAACCCTTTGACACTGTTACTAGGTGCATGACCCCCGACTAGGACATGGTCACAAGCGAACACTATATAGAATAATATCATTTATACATTCATCTGTCTCATCGTCATCAAGTCATCATATACATACATATATTTCATCATCATTCTATCATCATTTCGTCATCATATAGTCATTCAACTCATAAGACAAGCATTGGGCCCTCAACTTCTCAATAAGCTATAACCGGACATTTTATCAAACATTTAGAGGGTGTGTAGTGCTAGTGTAATACCATGCAATTCAAGAGTGAAATCATGCTAGAAAATTCAATGTAAAACCTTCACTAGATACTTGGTAACACCCTCAAGCAATATACATCAAAATCTTTTATCAAATCTTATAATATACATTAGGATCATAGCCAAAACATGGTAAAATAGTCACAATTTCATAAATCCCAGCATAGTGTGCAGTGATTTTCATATATACAAGACCCATGAGTAAATAAACTTTAAATCATGCAATTTAAGTAAAAGGAAGCTTCGTAATCATGGGTTGAAGGAACCCATGAAAGAAACCCACATACCTTAGCTTCGGAGATGAACTTGATGAAGGTTGGAGATGGAGACTGGAAGCTTGATTGCAATACTTAAGATCCGGAAAGGGTTTTGAGTCGTGAGTTTAGGAATGAAATATTTGGCTAAGTAATTGAATGTTTAGAATGATATGAGGGTGAAAATTACTAAATATAGGTATTTTCATGTTTGGGAACACTTAGGCCCAAGACTTAAAAGTCTTGGACCGAATTAAAAACTAGACAAAAAATAGCACAGGTGCTCGCCGTTGGCATGTCGCGCCAGGGGCGCGAAAAGCTCTCTTGAATTTGCATTTTGAAAATTTTGAATTATGATACGATTGCTCTAAAATTAGGTTTAGACCTATATGCCACTCAATTTGACTCCCTGAACAAGAATATGAACTCGTAATTTCGATATAACGCATGAATTTTTAGATATATGGAAATTATGATTTCAGGCACTTCCGAGGCACATTTTTAGGCACTTTTTATCTCCCCCTTGGGAACATTCATCCTCGAATGTGAAAGAAACATATATGAAAGAAAATAAACATGACTATTTCAGCCCACATAGAGATGCAACAATGCAATTAAACATAATTTCAAAAATTCTCATCATAAGTGTAAAATCATCATGAACTTGTCAACATAAATATGAACATATGCAATGACATGAGGGCTGAACTTAAGACTTGAAATCGTATAAATGCCTTAGATCAATACCTTAGGCTTGATTGGAGTTAAAAAGATAAGGATATTTCTTTTGCATGTCCACTTTGGGCTCCCAAGTAGCACGGCTAACTTATTGATTCCTCCAAAGGACCTTAACGGAAGCCACCTCCTTGTTTCTCAACCTCTTCACTTGCCTATCAAAAATCTAAACCATAACCTCTTCATATGTCAAATTATCCTCAACCACCCCTATAACATCAAGAGGCATAATGGCATTCAGATCACCCACACATTTCCTCAACATAGACACATGAAACACCGGATGAACAAAATCAATTTCCCTAGGCAATTCTAATTCATAAGCTACCTTGCCAACCCTTCTCATCATCCTATAAGGACCCACATTTCATGGGCTCAACTTGCCCTTCTTGCCAAAATGGGCCATACCCTTCATGGCTGACTCCTTTAAATAAACCTAATCACCAACTTGGAATTCAAGATCCCTTTTCCTCACATCGGCATAGGACTTTTGGCATCTTTGGGCCATCTTCAACCTTTCTTTAATCATACTAACCTTCTCAAGAGCCTCCATAACCAGATCTGGTACCACAAAAGCTACCTTACCAACCTCAAACCAACCAACCGGTAATCTACAACACCTCCTATAGAGAGCCTCAAAAGAAATCGTATCGATACTAGAATGATAGCTACTGTTCTGGGCAAACTCAATCAATGGATGATGATCATCCCAACTACATTTAACCTCCAACACACATGCTCTAAGTATTTCCTTAAGGGTTTGGATTGTCCTCTCAGCTTGGCCATCCGTTTGGGGGTTGAAGGCCGTAGAAAGCGTAACTATAATACAAAGACCCCTTTCGAAAGACCTCAAAAAGTGTAAAGTAAATTGAGCACCACAATCTGAGATTTATGGACAAAGGAACCCCATGCAACCTTACCAAGTCTTGAATGTACAACCTTTCATAATCTTCAGCCCCATATGACGTTTAACCGATAGGAAATGAACCAATTTGGTCATCCTATCAACAGTACAACCTTTCATAATCTTCAGCCCCATATGACGTTTAACCGATAGGAAACGAACCAATTTGGTCATCCTATCAACAACAACCCAAATAGAATCAAAACCTTTTCTAGTCTTGGGCAACCCAACCACAAAATCCATATTTATCTCTTCCCACTTCCAAGTAGGAATCTCAATGTCATCAGTTAGGCCACCCAAGCTTTGATGTTCGACTTTGACTTGTTGACAACTATGACAACTGGAAATGAATTTGGAAATGTTACTCTTCATGCCTCCCTACCAATACAAATCCCTCAAATCTACATATATTTTGGTGGAACCCGAGTAGATAGAATAATAAGAATTACGGGCCTTCTCAAGGATTTTCTCCTTCAAACCATCAACACAAGGCACACATAATCTACCTTGGTACCTAAGGGCACCATCTCCCCCTCGGGAGAAAACCTCCACTTTGCCCTATTTCACCAAGGCCTTAAATTCAAGCAAGGAGGAGTCAAAATCTTATTTTGCTACCACCTCATTAACAAAGGAAGACCTAGGACCATCAATAACAACAACACCATCATACCAATCTCTTCAAACCTAACCCCCACTCTAGTGAATCGATGCACCTCTCTAGCTATCTCCTTATCACCACTATCAACATGAGCTAGGCTACCCCTAGACACCCTACTCAAGGCATCCACCACCATATTTGCTTTATTTAGATTGTAAGGCACACCCATATCATAGTCCTTCAGATGTTCTAACTACCTTCTTTGTCTCAAGATGAGATCTATTTGAGTGAAGACATATTGGAGGCTCTTGTGATCGATGAACACATCAATATGCACCCCATACAAATAATATCACCAAATTTTCAAAGCAAATACTACGGCGGCCAATTCAAGATCATGAGTAGGTAGTTATTTTTATGCACTTTGAGTTGCCTAGAAGCATAGGCTATTACCTTACCATTTTTGCATTAGCACATAACCCAAACAAATCTAGAAGCATCACAATACACCACAAACCCCTCAAGCGTATCCAGTAGTGACAATATATAAGCAAACACAAGATTATCCTTTAAGGTCTTTAAGCACCTCTCATATTCATCAGTCCATACAAACTTAACCTTTTTCTGAGTCAATTTTATAATAGAGTAAGCAATAGAAGAGAACCCATTCATGAACTTCCGATATTAGCCCGCTAAGCCCATGAAACTTCAAATATCCAACGGGGTCAATGCTCTAGGCCAATTTTTAATCACATCGGTCTTTTAAGGATCCACGTTTATACCATCCCCCAACACCACATTCCCTAAGAAAGCAACCTTGATCAACTAAAATTAACACTTTTCATATTATGCATACAATTTCTCCTCCCCTAATCTTTGCAACACAACCCTCAAGTGAGCCCGATGCTCCTCCTCACCACGGGAATAGATAAAAATATCATCAATGAAGACCACAATAATGGAATAAAGGTAGGGTTTGAAGACCCTATTCATAAGGTCTATAAAGATGGTTGGTGCATTGGTCAACCCAAAAGAGATCAAAACAAACTAATAATGCCCATATCTAGTTCAGAAGGCTGTTTGGGGAATATCACAATCCTTGACTTTCACTTGATGATAATCGAAGCGAAGATCAATCTTAGAAATATAGCTAGCCCCTTGCAATTTGTCAAATAAAACATCAATTCCCAGAAGAGGATATCTATTCTTGATGGTGACCTATTGAGTTGCTGGTAGTCAATACAAATCCTAAGGGACCCATCCTTCTTTTTCACAAACAACACTGGTGCACCTCAAGTTGATTGGCTAGGCCTAATAAAACCCTTCTCCAACAAGTCCCTCAATTACTCTTTTAACCTTTTCATCTCCGTTGGTGCCATACATTAAGGGCAAATAGAAATAGGTTGAGTATCGAGGAGGAGATCTATGACAAAGTCTATTTTCTTTTCGGGAGAAACACCAAGAAGGTCATTTGGGAAGACATCAAGAAACTCATTTACAACTAGAACCAACACTAGGGGTAGGACTTTAGACTTCACACCCCTAACCCCCATAAGATGGTAAAGACACCCATTAGAGATCAACTTACATGCTTTAGTGCAAGGGAAGAAACTACCCTTGACAACCATATCTTGACTCTCCCACTCGATAATGGGTTCATTTGGGAATTGGAATTTGACCCTACAGGTTCTATAATCAATCAAAGCATAGTATGCATGCAACCAATCCATCCCAAGAATAATATCAAAATCAACCATGTCTAACTCAACAAGATCACAACACAATATTTTATGCAAGATGCAAATAGGATAACTTCTATAAGCTTTTCTAGCAACAATAGATATACCAATAGGAGTTGACACCTCATATGACTTATGCTACAACTTGGGCGCGACATGGAATATTTTAGCAACAAAGGGGGTAACAAAAAAAAGAGTCACACCCGGATCAATCAATCTTACACATCAAAGTCAAAGATTTTTAATATACCGGTGATGACATCGGGGACCTCATCCACCCCTTGCCTCCCATGAAAAGCATAAAACTGATTATGCCTTGGGGCACCATCATGTCGACCACCTCTACCCAAAGGGACCGCATAAGCACCTTGTGGACAAACCACTTTACCCTTGTTAGGATTTCGAGGGCAATCCACCATTTTGTGACCCACCTCCCTACAACAAAATCATGCATTTGTATCTCTCAAACATAGGCCCTTATGACCCATCCCACACCTAGGACACACCTCTTTAGAAACCACAGCACTAACACCATGGGCCCTTGGAAAGTCATTGACCACCCTCCTTTGAAATGCATGTGAAGAAGACCTTTGGCCTTTGTGGAACTGGCCACCCTTTTGGAATTTACCCTCAAAATAGACCTTCTTGGCCTCGTTTACCCCGTCTTTTCCTTATTTTCTCCTCTTCCATTTGTTTGACGTAGGCCAATAAATGAGACAAGTCCATATCCTTAATCAACAAACCGAACTGACATTCTACACTCACTAAGTCAGACATCCCCACTACAAACATATTCATTTTGGACCTTGGGTTCACAACCAAGTAAGGAACAAACTTTGAAAGTTGGTTGAATTTGAGGGCATATTCCCTCACGCTCATAGACCATTGTCTCAAATTTATAAATTCAACAAATTTAGCTTTCCTAAGCTGAAGAGGGAAGAATTGATTAATTAAAACCACTTTGAAATCTTCCCCAAGCACCACATAGTTGACTCTCCTCTCTTCTTTCCATTGGCTGTACCATATTTATGCTACTCCTTTGAGTTGGTAGGCTGCCAACTCTGCCTTTTCTTCTGGTCTCATACCCATGATAGCTATTATCTTGTAGACCTCATCAATGAACTCTTGAGGGTCTTCATCTACCTTTGACCCATGGAATTTTGGGGATTTATTCTGATGAAGTCTCTCACCTGAGAAGCTGGTGTAGGAACATCAGGGCTTGGGCCCCTTAAGTGTCTTGATTATCCACCACGTGTGCAAGCAAGGTGAGAGCATCACTAAGCTCTCCATTGGTCAGTTACTCCTTGAGTGTGCGGGCTCATCTCCCTCTCATGTTAAGCATGATCTAGCATAGAAAAGCACAAGCATTAGGGAAGGAAAGCTTACTTCAACTCCATAGCATGACTTAGAATATGAAGAAGGAAAATAATTTCTAAAACGTCTCATAGCCTCCTCCTAATCAAAGTTATGGTGCACAACACAACTATGAATAAGACACTATTTGACGTTGTATGCTGGACTATAAGAATCTAACAACCTAGTGCTCTGATACCAATTTTGTCATGACCCAAGACTAGGGCCTAGTCGTGACACAGTGCACGGGGAAATCAAAGGGGCCCCATCCAAGCCTCTTAGCATGCCATTACACAACCTTAGTTGTTGAAGTAATAAAGCATAATAAAAAGTAGTAAATCAGGATAAATGGGACTGCGGGACAACTTCATAACATCAACATCAAGGGTCAAAAAGAGTCGAAGCTCATAACATAGATACATAACATGTCCAACAACACCTCTACTATATAAGATAAGAGCGGGAGCCAAGACAAAGCAACCAGGCTCACCCTCATATTCAATAAATAAATCAATAAGAGAGAGTCTTAATGCATAGCAAGAGATCATAAGTAAGGTCTTCTAAATAGAGCACTTTCCAACAAGCTTGAGTGAGGTCGTACAAGCCACGTGGAGGAAGATGCTCATTAGGGCACTAATTCCTACATGGTGATATCATGTAGGAATAGAATATGCATTAGTACATTTCAATGCACTAAATATGTAGAATGCAATGCAACAATGGTTACAAACCACCAACATGGTTGAATGTACTAAATATGTAGAATGTAATACAACAATGGTTACAAAACACCATCATAATTGAAATGCTTAATTAGACAATAGATGAGGATATGGAAATATATGACATACATGGATGATGCTATAATTAAACTATACTTTCATAGGACATAACATATGTGGAGGGAGTGACTATTTCTTGATAGAGTACAAACCCCCTTACAAGGTTGATGGGTACAAACCCTCATCACTGATGATGGATAGTCTCACCCTACCACCCATGGTGACCGGAGTACAAACCCCCTAATTGGTTAATGAGTATAAACCCCCAATATGGTTGATGGATAGTCGCACCCTACCACCCCTAGTGACCAGAGTACAAACCCCCTAATAGGTTATCAAGGTATGAACCTCTTGACAAGATTACCCGGCGTACGACCCCCGAGTAGGGCATGGTCATAAGCCTACACTATGTAGAATAATATCATTTATGTATTCATTGCTCTCATCATCATCAATTCATAATATATATAAATACATTTCATCATCATTTAATCATCATATAGTCATTCAACTTATAAGACAAGCATTCGGCCCTCAGCTCCTCAATAAGCCATAACTAGACATTTTATCAAATACTTAAATGGTGTGTAGTGCTAGTATAAAACCATACAATTGAAGATTGAAATCATGCTAGAAAATTAAATGTAAATCCTTCAATGGATACTTGGTAATACCCTCAGGAAATATACATCAAAATCCTTCATCGAATCTTACAAAAGACGTTACAATCATAGCACAAAACATGGTAAAATAGTCACAGATTCATAAATACCAACATAGTGTGCAATGATTTTCATAATATACAAGACCCATGAGTAAATCAACTTTAAATCATAAAATTTAAGTAAAAGGAAGCTTGGGTATTATGGGTGGATGGAACCCATAAAAGAAACCCACATACCTTAGCTTTGGAGATGAACTTGATGAATATTGGAGATTAAGACTTGAAGCTTAATTGCAATCCTTAAGATCCAGAAAGGGTTCTGAGTCTTAAGTTTAGGAGTGAAATATTTGGTTAAGTATTTGAATGAGTATTGGAGAGTGTTAAGAATAATATGAGGGTTAAAAATGACTAAGTATAGATGTTTTCATATTTGGGAACACTTAGGCCCAAGACATAAAAGTATTGGACAAAAAATAATATAGGTACGCGCCATTGGCGCATCGTGCATGAGGCGCAAAAAGCTCTCTGGAATTTGCATTTGGAAATTTTGAATTTTTATATGGTTGCTCCAAAATCTGGATTAGACCCATTTTCCACTCAATTTATCCCCTTGAAATAGAATATTAAGTCAGACTTTTGATATCACACAGATTTTTAGATATATGAAAATTATAATTTTTGGCACTTTCGAGACACATTTTCGGGCACTTTTTGGGGTCGTTTAATTTGGGAAAGATTGAAGACTACAAAGAGCTGACAAAAATCCTACACCAATGTTAGAAGAAGTGATTTAGAGTTTAAGGTCAACAATTGGGTGTATTTAGATGTGTCACCTATGAAATGTATGATATGATTTGGGAAGAAGGGAAAGTTGAGTTCGAGGTATATAGGCCCTTATCAGATTATAAAGAGAGTGGGTAATATGGCTTAGGAGTTAGAGCTACCATCACAGTTAGCGGCCATCCACCCAGTCTTTCTTATTTCCACGCTTATAAAGTATTTGAGAGACATACAGTTAGTTGTATTTGTTGAGATTATGGACTAAAAGATAGCATGAGCTATGAGGGGATTCCTGTCCAAATCCTTGATTGACAGGTTCACTAGTTAAGAACAAAAGAGGTTGCACCTGTCAAAGTATTGTGGAGAAACCAATTTGTAGAACAAGCTACTTTTGAGGCGGAGGAGGATATGAAGGCAAAGTACCCTCATTTATTGCTATTCGTTGATGATGAGAGGTAATGATTTCCTTCTAAATATTTTAATTCATATTTATTGAGTTTTACTTTTCATTATGAGTTTGATAGACAATAGGGCTCTAGAGTTCGAGTGAGGATTGATTTGATATATTGATTGTTTAAGTGTTTTATTTTCTTAATTGCCCAATTGACATATTACATAAGTAACTTGTGAGGAGTCTTATCGTTGGAGTCTTCGATAGGATTTGTGCCTTCACTAAGTTTCCTAAATCTCCCTTCATTCAAGGATGAATGATTCGAAGGGACAGAAAATGTAACACCCCAGAAATTTTTGAAGTGAAACAGGTCCTCAATCCTGGTTCTACGAGAGGGTTTACAAGTTTTATTCTGAAGTGCAGTCAGTGGACCAGGTCATAAAAGGTGTTCCAGAGTTGAAATATTTTTGATAGGTATAGATGGGAATTTACGAGATTGAACATGACCCGTGACATATTTCACAAGCCATCTGTCATATCGTAGAATAAGATCCAAAAATCCTTAATTTTGGTCTACATTGTATGAGAGGGAACATGACTTGTAACATGTTTCTCGAGTTGTTTGACAGGTCATAGAATGAGATTCAGAAATTTACAATTTTCATATACTTTCCACGAGAAAGGACCACAACCCATAAACTGTTCCATAGACCATAAAAAAGGTTTCGTAGTAGACTTCATTAGTTTTTCTTAAGGTGTAATTCTATATTTTTCCACCTTTTATATTTAAAACCCATGATGTTTTAGATTAGTTTTAGAACCCTTATTACTACCCTAAGGGTATTAGTCCTCAACAACGTGAGTACAGATTCTCTAAGAAATTGATTGTTCATCTATTTCCAGGTACGTAAGGCTTACTAAAGTGTGGAACTACATTTGTTCACACGTTCTTTACCAATTTAAATCCAATTTGAGAACAAGAGTTGAGTTTTGAAAATTTTATCATGCAATTATTGAATTCCTTCATTTACCATGAGGTCTTTTGAAGATATATGAGATAATTGTTGTATTGCATGACCATTGATATGCTGATTTTATGAATCTTAAAATGAATGCTTTCTTTTTTAATAAAATCTTTACATGGATTGAGTTGATATTTGAATTTTATTATCTGACCTGAGTAGATTGAGAATAATTGAGCATGAGGAGCATATTATGATGATTGCATGTTCATTGATACATGTTGCTTACATTATATGATGAGTCTAATTGATGTGTTTGAATGACAATTTGAGCCTTAGTTGATTCTGATTGTCTTCATTAGTTGACTGGGTTGATGAGAAATTGAGATGAATTTAGATAAGATAATCTACTGAGGTTGGGATTTGAGGTTATTGACTAACTATTGAGGATTGAGTTAATTGATGAGTTTGTTGATAAGTTAAGCATGTTTTATTCTATGGGGTCTTGATCACTGACCTGGGAGAGTAATAGCTACTCTAACCTATTGAACTACGTTGCCAGCGTAGGATAGTCGTACATTATATTCTGGCGACTCTTATCCTAAATGATGGACATTTACTATATATCTATGATAGAATTGATTGTCCTTTACCTTGGCAACTTTAGCATGGACGTAGAAACGATGTCTCTTTTGTGGTGCATCACTAAACTAAAGGTGGTTGAATTTGATGTCAGTTTAGAGAAACTCCTTAGCAAACACTGATTGAGCATAATATTTTTAAACTGAGTGTATTTTCAAAGGCATAAATTATTTTAAACATGCATATCCAATGAGTTGAGTATGAGTTTTTTTTAGTTGAGGTGAGAAAGTTGAGTTTTACATTCTTGAGCTATTTACATACTAGTATATTCCATGTACTGATGTCTATTTGGACCTGCATTACCTCATGATGCAAATACAATAGATAGCAGACTTTCGGCTGTGCATCGTTGAGGTCTAGATTAGTGCATTTCAGAGTTGGTGCCTCCTTACTCTTCGCAGGAGCCGTATTATTTACTATTTTCAATTGAGTACTTTCTTTCATTGATTTTGGGTATCCATGGCCTATTAGGGTTCCTTCTAGATTGTTGATTATATGCTTCATAAACCTTGATTAGATGACTTGTTGGATATTGATTGTTTCCAAAGTATTTCATTGGAGATTATATTTCAGTAGAGTTGTATTTATTCATATGATGTCCTTTTGTTTGATTATTTTCTTCTGTTGTCGAGTTGATGTGATGACGAGGCCACATGGTTCTCTTAGGGAATAAATAATAGTTCTTCAAATGCCGGCCATACCAAGGGTACCCTCACAGGGCATGAGACAATGGTCCTATAATATTCCACATTAGATATGTAGCTTTAACAAGTACGTGAGTTTTGAAAAAATAAGAATAAAGGTGTTATAGTTACTTACTGCTCGTAAGGATACATCTATCTATTTTGAAATAGACATCCTAGTAGGGCTTCATTGACAAGGTGAATGGGAAGATGTTCCATCACATCAAAGAACCTAGGTGGAATAATCTTCTCTAACTTATTGTTGGTAACAACATCAAAGAACCTGGGTAGAAGAACCTTCTCTAACTTACTGTTGATAACAATAATATTTTCAGCCATTTGAACCACATTTTCTACTCTTAATGTGCTGGAACACAAGTCTTTGAAGAACAAACTTGTAATGACCTCAACATTGTATGACTTCTTTAGAACTCAAAAATTTTGAATTTAGGAAGTTTTAGACTAAAAATCAGATCACACGACCCGTGTGGCATCCAGTGGAGTAACACTTGAATTAGATGATAGCCTTGGTAAGGAGTTTCAAGTTAAGACATGCCATACTTGGATCCCACACGGGCCATGTGAAACTTAATGTACCATATGGAGGGAAGGGTGGTGGCCTTAGGCTTGTAAACTCTCCTTTTAGAACAACATGTGGTCACACAACCAACTTCACGGGTCATGTGAAGGTTCATGGGTTGTATGGCCAACCATATAGCTTCCGGAATGAAAACTTTTATTAGTATAAATCACCAACTTATAACTCGTCAAGAGTTTTTTTTTCAAGAATGGTTATACAGGCACCTACACAACCTGTGTCCCTTCACACGGGCCATGTGGCCCTTCTATATGGGTGAGAAAACGGTTCTAGACCTTCGTCAAGACAAAATTGTCTAAGTATTGGCTCATGGGCACTATACACGAACCGAGTAGGGTCACATGGCCTATGTAATTTAATGGCATTTTTGTAAATTCGATTTATCCTAATGATCTTTTAGGCCTTCCTATGCTATCTAAGGACTTTCTAATGACAAAAATTCTATTCCTAACATTCAAAATTCACTATTGCAATAGTTTGGTAAGACTTGCATCTCCCTCAAACTCCTTTAAAAAAACTCTTGTGGATTTCAACTAGAGAATCAAGGAAAATTTAATTGTTCTTCAAATTTCTCTTGGAACTTCTTCATTTAGTGAAGTTGTGTGGGTTTTGATCCTTTGTTACTTCCAGTAAAGGAGACCCAAATCTTTTCAAGTAATTTCATGAATTTAGCTCACTTTAAATGTGGGCTTCATTATTTTGATTTATTAAATTCAATCAATGTATGGGTTATATATATTTGATGATTTTAAGTTACGTTAAGCCTTGTTATGATGATTTACATTGAAGTTATGAAGTTATGAACATGCATGTCCCTTTCAAGACTTGTTTTGTGCATGGGTGATTCATATTACGATTTTAAATATGGATTTAATCAAGTTTTCACTTGAATTTCATATGATATTGTTGATTTTAGATTGAATCTCAATTACCAATGCTATTCCCACATCACTCATGGCATATGCATTCATGAACATTGAATTTTATGAAAATTATAAAGCGGATTAAGCCTAATTATGTTTTATGATATGATTATGATTAGATATTGGTTATAACGAGAATGTGATCATATATATGCCTATGATATGGCTCTTTGAGCATTTTAGGTGCTTGAATCATTTTGTATATGTAAATGGGTTATTCCTATGCATGAGTATTTTGACTACGAGCTATGATTTTGTATTTGAGCCTAGGTAGGAATTATTGTGAATGTTGTTTCATTTTAAGCCTAAGAATGCATTGAAATAGTTTGGTAAGACTTGCATCTCATTTGAGAGAATGTATATGTATACATATGAATATTCTTATGGGATGATGGCTTAGCAATGATGGATTCAGGGTCCCCTCTCTTTCCTTGAACTACGAACCTAACTTATGTTATAAGAATCCTATTCGCAATGGGATTGCCCGTAAGGAAGTGTCACGACCCAAGCCTACGGCCTAGACATGACATGGTGAATGGGAACCTGGAGGTACCCCAAAAAGGCCTCTTAGCATATCATTCATACATCCTTGATTGCGGAAGAAAAAATAAACAACAATGAGTAGTTTAAATAAAAAGGGAAGTGGGACTAAGGGAAATCTTTGATAATAATCAAGGCATAAAAGTGTCAAGCTCATAGCATAAATATGTCATAATATCCAACAACACCTCTAATATGGAATGGAGTAGGGGCCAAGGTACTTTCTGAGCTCACCCTCATAACGATAAGTGTTCAACATAATGAAGTCGTAAAATTGCAAGAGTAATGTAGATAGTTTCCTCAGACTTGAGGACTCACCATTGCTTATCTTCAAAGTACCGAATTAACCACGTGGAGGATGATCAAGTGCAGCTCTAGTCCATACATAGTGTAATATCATGTAGGCATAGAGTATGCATTAGTATATTTGAATGTAATAAGTATACGAGATGAATGCAACAAAGACATAAGCTAATATAGTCCAAATGCATAATCATAAGCAATGGATATATATATAATCTCAATATGACATGCATGATCAATGCTTGCAATAAAACATGCTCGTAAATAAATCAACACATATAATGTACCATACATATGTGGGAAAGGAGCTCAACTGACATAGACCAAGCAGCTACAACTTGGACATCGAGGCCTGACACCTCCTCGGTTCAGGTGACTGGGCATGACACCCCCCGATGAAGTGTCGTTTACATGACAAGGAAAACAAAACATGGTAACATGAACTAGATGGATCCACTAGTATAGCAATGGTAATAATCATAATCTTATGGTGGCACATAGTTTAGAGACTAAAGATTTTATATAAGGACCCCTTGAGTCGAGCCCCCATCTTAAGCCTCAATTAGTGTTAAGTCAAATCCCATATCATACTTGAAATAATAATATATAAATGATAACATGAATACCTTGTAAGAATCACTTGAGTAGCTCATAAATATGCTTGACCTCTACTAGTGAGCCTTACTTGAACATAATAGTAGATCATAATCATACATGAACCCTTACTTTTACATGAATAACTCATAAGAGGTAAAAATCTTGAAATAGGGCTTAACATGATTCTTGTAACACCATAGATACATTTTATAATTCAACACATGCTTGAAAGCCCTTAATCATCATGAAGTCATTTAACTTGTAAATCATGTAATAAATCATCAATAGCTTGAGAATTCTTGACTTGACATTTTATTAAACACATGGTAGGTTCATGATATTTGTTTAAAATCATGCAATTCAAGAGTGAAGTAAAGTGAGTAATCTCAAGGCAACACAATCCACCAACATGTACTAAAACCCTCATGTTGGGTACCTTGAAATCTATCTCAAAGGCTCATAATAGTTCATATTTTCATACCTTGAAACATGCATAGTCTCAATAAGTAAATCAATTCATGAAATAAGCTTGAAATGGACATCCACGCATAATCAATAAATACTTGACAAAACCACAACATAATTCATTTTCATAAGTCATAATAAGAGATACCCATTGGTAATAAAACTTGAAAACATGCGATTTGCATAAAAACAGAAGGTTGGCCTTCATGGGTGAAAGGACCCATAGATGAAGACCCATATACCTTAAACCTTGAATTCCTTGAAATGACCTTGAAGTAGTCTTAGAGCTTGAAATAAATCCTTGAGTCCCAAAGTTAAGGTTGAAATCTTTAGATTTGAATGAGAGAATTGATAGTCTTAGAGTGGATTTTGAGAGCCATAGAGTTGAAAAATGGATAATTATAAAAAGTAGGCATGGGGCTATGACCCCAATGAACTTGGGTGAATAAGAAAAACCAAGAGAAATATTGCACTAGTTCGCGCCCTTGGCTCTACGCGGACCAGACGCAGACATCAAGTTACACTACTCTGTGCCCCTGGCACGTCGTGACCAGGGTGCGGACAGCCACTGGAAATAAAAAATTAGCGAAACTTATTTTTTGCTACGGGTCTTCTAAAATCCAAGTTATACCATTTCCCACTAAAGTTTCCACCTGATCATGATATGAAGTCAAAATTTTAAAATCACGGATGGATTTTATGATATATAAAAAGTATGATTATGGGGCTTTTCGAAGCACATGTGGGGTGTTTCAAGAAGGTCAGTTCATATGAAATGGGAGTTCCCATAAGGTGAAGTATAATATGATATGATTATGTGGAAATCCTATCCAATATTTGAGTGCTCTTAAGGAATGTTACTTTATATGAAATGGGAGTGCCCATAAGGTGGAGTATGGTTTGCCTTTGGCAAGTAGACCACCTCTTTTCTGGTGAGGGGTTTTCATCAGTATTCTAACTAATATCTCACTTGGGCTTACTCATATCGGTTGAGGTCTCATCCTCATTATATATGTGCATCATGCATATCATGCATCATCTATTTCATGACATATTGTATATTACTTTCCTTTTGATACATGATTCTTCCTATATTATGTGCCCTTGTCATCTAACATTAAAATGCACATTTGGTAAGTCATGTGCATTGCATTTCGCATTTAGTATTTTCTAATGTACTAACACATACTTTTGCCTATAAGATCTCAACATATAGGGACTAAGGACTTCGATCATCCACCGTCTGATGCTTATCTCGGACCTCAAGTTTGCTTGTTGTGGTGAGTCCTATCTTCCAAGAAAAACCCACTATCTTTATACCTAGAGTGCTTTCATCTATCTTACGTACTTTGAGGGTGAGCTGGGGATATATCTTGGACCCTGACCTATCTTATAAGTAGACGCATTATTGGACACCTTGTAACTCCTTTACGTTTACATAGCTATGTGATTTTGTTATGAGTCTTATGGCTTGATAACATGATATGATGTGAATGATCCTAAGTCCAAAATTTCCCCATAGCGTGAGTCACACTTACCCTCCTCTTAGTCTTTATGTGTTACATGCTATGTTATATCATGTTATATGTATTCCCTATGATATCCCCCTAGCATGAGTACTACATACCCGTCCCGTAGAATTATGTGTTTGCTATATGAATGCGCTTTCGAAATGATTATGTGAATTCTGATACTTTGAGGCTTATTTGGTAATCTTTGAGTTCCCATTTGCCATGTTACTCCTCGACCCTTGGTTTAGGTCATGATAGATATGGAATCAGAGCCTTAGGTTTATAAACTATCCTCGTAGTCCAACATGCTACATCAAGTAGAAACCCATTAATCAATGTGATGTGCATCATTCTTACGAGTGGGAGGCTACAAAGGTAGTTTAGAAATTGTGTCACTTCTTTATGCCTTATATCGTGCTTGATATTTCATATATATATTTGCCTTCCTTATCTTGATGGTATCGTTACTACATTTCAGAAGATGGCTCATGAAAGAACCCACCTACCACGATCGGCCCTGGCTATTGAGGGTCATGCACCTGATGGGAATATGAATGAGCCTATCTCCAATGGTAAATTTTGCACGACCTTTGCTATGCTTGCCAAGGTTGTGACATCGCAGACTAGAAAGGCTAATCTTTCACGGGATCCTACTCCAGCTTCTTGGGTAAGGGACTTCACCTGGATGAATCTTCCAGAGTTCTTTAGGACAAAGGCTAATTAGGATGCTTAAGAGTTCAATGATGAGCTCACCAAGGTGTTGAATGTCATGGTTTTCACTTCTAAGGAGTATGCAGACTTGTCTTCCTATCAGTTGAAAAAGGTGGCCTAAGTGTGGTACACCCAATGGTCTATGGAGAGGGTTTATGGTAATATTATCAATTGAGAGGAGTTTAACCTTGCCTTTCTGGATCGTTTAATTCAACTTGAGCATAGGGAAGCCAAGATGACTAAATTTATCAACCTCAAGCAAGGCAGTATGAGTGTCAAAGATTGTGCCCTCAAGTTAACTAGGCTCTCCAAGTATGCTCCGACACTTGTGGTAGCTGATTCTCGTGCAAGAATGCACAAGTTCATTTTTGGTATCTTTTACTTGTTTATGAAAGAATGTCCTATAGCCATGCTCATACGAGATGTGGATTTTTCTAGACTCATAATATATGCCAAGCAAATCGAAGGGGACAAACTCAAGGAGATGAGAGCCCATGATCCTAAGAGGGCCTATTTTGATGGCGGGTTCTTCTGCTCTTGGAGTGGTGCTTTTGGTCGCTTCTAATAGGTTCAAGGGTTTAATGATCGATTTGCTAATGCTAGGGTGCCCCTTCGTAAGGCACTAATTGGTGGACTATGGTACCCTCTATGTGACAAGTGTAGAAAGTACCACACAGGTGAATATTGGAGGATTTTGGGCACCTACTTTGGGTGTGGTGATAAGGCCCACCGAATTTTTGATTATACTAAGCTTGCTCCAAAGGTTCAGGGTCAAGTGGCTTGAGGTGATCCCAGCTAACAAAGAGCTCCTCAAGGTGGTACCCCAAGGAACAACAGGTTTTATGCTCTCCATGCATGTTAGGAAGTTGAGAAGTCTCTTGATGTTGTAATCGGTACGTTAAAAGTCTTTGATTAAGATGTTTATGCTTTATTTGACTCGGGTACAAAATTGTCTTTTGTGACTCCTCTATTGGCTATTAAGTTTGGTTTGAGTCCTGAAATCGTGAGGGATCCCTTTTCAGTTTACACTCCCATGGGTAAACCTGTCATTGCTCATAGGGTTTATCATGGTTGTCCTTGTTCTCTGTGGCATAAAGTCTTCCCGTGTGATCTTTTGGAGCTTGAAATGTTTGATTTTAATATGATTCTTTAGATGGATTAGTTACATACATCGGTTGCATTTATAGATTGTAGAACCCAGAAGGTCCAATTCCAACCTTCCTATGAGCCCATTCATGACTAGAAGGGTAGTTACTCCGCTATTAAGGGTCGATTTATTTTATACCTCTAGGCTTGAAATATGATTTCCAAGGCATTTATTTATCATATGTTGGGGTCAAGGATGTGGAGTCCGAATCACTTACTCTTGAGTCAGTTTTGATGTTGAATGAGCTTCCAGATATGTTTCCCAAAGACTTGCCCAATATTCCTCTTGAAAAGGAAGTAGACTTTGGCATAGATCTTCTTGTGGATACTAAACCTCTCTCTATTTGTCTCTATTATATGGCACTACCTAAATTAAAATAGTTAAAGGATCAGTTGAATGATTTGTTAGACAAGGGTCTTATTAGGCCAACTATATCTTCATAGGGTGCTCCGGTATTATTTCTAAGAAAGAAAAATAAATCTTCTCGGATGTGTATTGATTATGGTCTTATTAGGCCAACTATATCTTCATAGGGTGCTCCGGTATTATTTCTAAGAAAGAAAAATAAATCTTCTCGGATGTGTATTGATTATAGGCAATTGAATAAGGTGACCATTAAGAGTAAGTATCTGTTGCCTAGAATCGATGACTTGTTTGACCAACTTCAAGTGGATACCCACTTCTTAAAGATTATCCAAGTACCAGTAGTTGAAGGTTAGAGAGTGTGATATTCCCAAGATGGCTTTTCAGACTAGGTATGGACACTTTGAGTTTATGGTGATTTAGTTTGGTTAACTACTGCTCCGACCATGTTTATGGATCTCATGAATCGGGTGCTCAACCAAATCCTTGATAGCTTTATGGTTGTTTTCATTTATAATATCCTCATTAGGTGTCGAAGTAAGAGGGAGCATATGGATCATTTGAGGTTGGTTCTACAAACCTTGAGGGAGAAAAAGTTCTGTGCCAATTTTTGAAAATGTAAATTTTGGTTGGGTGAAGTAGCTTTCCTTGTTCATGTGGTGTCTAGCAATGGTATAAAGGTAGATTCAAAGAAAATCGAGGCCATGAAGAATTGGCCTAGACTGTTGACTCCTTCGGACATTCAGAGTTTTCTTGGGTTCGCTGGTTATTATATAAGGTTCGTTAAAGGCTTTTCATCTATTGCATCTTCGTTGACAAAGTTGACCCTAAATAAGGTTAAGTTAGTATGGTTGGATGACTCATGGACATAGTACAACTTCATTGGAGCTTGAAAATTTTCATTTTAGGGAGTTCTGGACCAAGCTAAGGTGACACTTCGTAGGAGACCATACAGTCTGTGTGAGGTTACACGCGACTCTACCAAATGGCTTGGATGGGTTCGTGGTATATTGTGATGCTTCTCAAATTGGGTTGCATTGTCCACTTATACAACATGGTAAGGTGATAGCTTATGCATCAAGAAAATTGAAGGTTCATAAGTGTAATTACCTGACTCATGACCTTGAGTTAGCGAGGTGATATTTGCTTTAAAAATTTGGAGACACTATTTTTATGGGGTGCATATTGATGTTTTCACCGATCACAACAACTTTCAATATTTGTTCACTCAAAAGGATCTTAACTTTAGGCAAAGGAGATGGTTGGAACTTATTAAGGACTATGACAGTCCAACGTGGTAGTTGATGCTCTTATTAGGCTATCCATGGAGGGTGTGGTTCATATTCAAGAGGAGGAGAAGGAGTTAGCAAGAGATGTTCACCATTTCGCTAGGTTGGGTGTTAGGTTGGCCAACTCCATTGACGGTGGCATTCATGTCCAAAATGGGGCTGAATACTTGATTGTTATTGATGTCAAGGTGAAGCAAGATGTTGATCTATCATTGGTTAAGTTGAAGAAATTGGTTGATGAAAAGAATATAGAGGTTTTCTCCCTAGGAGGAAATGGTATACTTTGTTATAAAAATCAATTATGTGTTCTAGATATGGATAATCTTAGGAAGGTAATCATAAGTGAAGCCCATAACTCTCGTTATTCTATTTACCCTTTATCTTCTAAGATGTATCAAGACTTGAGAGAAGTTTATTGGTGGCATGATATATACAAGGATATAGCTGAGTTTGTATCCTAATGCCCAAAATATCAACAAGTGAAGTTGGAACAGCAAAAGCCCAGTGGGTTAGCTCAAGACATTGAGATTCCTAATTAGAAGTGGGAAGATATGAATATGGACTTTGTGGTTTTTCTACCTTAGACCCAAAGACAATTTGAATGCATTTAGGCTATCGTTGATCAGATGACCTAGTTGGTTAATTTCCTACCAGTCAAGACTACTTTTGGTGTCGAAGATTGCGCAAGGTTGTACATTTGAGAATTTAGTGAGGTTGCATAGTGTGCCTAGGTTTATCATCTCGGATCATGGTACCTATTTTACTTCTCACTTTTGGAGGTCATTCCAAATGGGACTTGGTACTAAGGTTAAGTTGAGCACTGATTTTCCTCCTCAAATTGATGGATAATTCAAACCTTTGAGGATATGTTGAGGGCTTGTGTATTAGAGTTCAAGGGTAATTGGGACAACCATCTTCCACTTATTGTATTTCATATAATAATAGATTCCATGTTAGCATTAGTATAGCATTGTTTGAAGCCTAGTATAGGATAAGGTTTAGGTCACAGATGAGGTGGTTTGAGTTGGGAGAGATGGTATTGATTAGCCCGGATTTAGTGTTGGATGCTATAGAGAATGTGAAATTGATTAGGGAGAGGATGAACATAGTCCAAAGTCACACAAAGTCCTATTCGGATGTTAGG
>DF360779.1:9409-43413 GCA_000787875.1 Solanum virginianum | reverse complement strand
TGGAGAAGACGATCGGACGAATTTAGTTTGGGCCCACCTACAGAGTACCTCAGTCCACCGCATAGTATGATGGTCGCATTGACAAAATGATGAGAGCTATGAGTGAGAAAGATGTTGGGGCCAAGACTGAGCTGTTGCAATGGATTGCTAGCCAGATATGTGAGGAGGGGTTTGAGCCGACTTGGGTTACAAACAACACAAATTCAATAGTGAAAGCCCACCTCTCTTTCCAAGTCAAGTTTTGGTGGTCGATTATGCATTAGCGTATCCGTCCTACTTTCATGTATAATATGATCACCCTAGAGTGAGCCGTGTTATGAGCTAGCATCCTAGCTTGTTATGAGATGGATTGGTTCTGGATTATCTCTGAGTAGATTCACGAGTTTGTTGTCCTGATGAACACCTCACTGCCATTCCCTGTCTTGTTCCACTGATTGTGCAGTGCAGTGGGTATTCCTATTGACCCCTACCGTGACTAGGTTATAGAGGCCACACACATCATGGATCCTATCTTTATCAAGGGTGATGAGAACCTAGTGGCCCTACTATGTGCAGCTCCTTCATCTATCCCAGATCCATTCTCGGTTGAGCTTTAGACTCATGGTTTGACTCCAGCTACCACTAGTGCTACTTCAGCTACTGCAGAGCCTTCCCTAGCTATTGGGATTGAGTCTATGCCATCCTCCAGTACTCTCAGACCAGCATCATCCACTATTCATGTTGATTCTTTTATCTCTATTATTGTTTTTCAGGCGCTGTTGTACAGGTTGGCTATAGCAGAGTTCAAGCTACAAGCTTTAGTAGCTCAGGTCAGACCATGGGTGAGCCACACTGTTTGAGACTTAGAGGAGAGGGTGAAGGCATTCGCCCGTGATTTAGTAGATGAGAGATTTAGAGTGGTGGATGCCTATGTAGATGCATTTGAGGTGATAGTCTAGAGGATGCTTGAGGGTGGTCGGCCTACTAACACGAGTGTACTTACACATGAGTTGGCCAAGTTTAAGGCTAACTTATTATAGATGTTAGCAGCCCCTACTGCAGTCCTGGAGGTGGCACCGGTGGGTGGTAAGGTTTTTGACTGGTTAGCTGACCGCTTGCATGCTCACGGGAAGAGGCCCCTCGAGACAGATGACCCAGAGTTGAGCCAGAAAGGGCCTAGGCTCGATGACCCAGCAACAATGAAAGAGGAGACGATACAGAGGAAATGGTGCAGGAGTCGATAATGATAGTGGCTATATAAAGAGATAGGGAGCAATAAACTTCACATGGAGAGGGTAGCTCATGTACAAGTGTGACCCAGATAGTTGAGGAGGTGGTCGTGACCCAGGACCCTCCTGACCAAACAGATACTAGTGCTTGAGCACCACGATGTTTGATCTTTTTGACCCCATCCCTTATCTTTTTATATATGGATATTTTGTTCTTTTTGTTAGACAATATTTTTATTATATTTGTTGTTGGATTTGTTTACATCTTTTATGTTGGATGTTGTTTTTACTTATGTTTTGGATGGTACTTTTTAAATGTTGGTTTTTAATGTGTATATATATCTATGTTTTCGTTATTTGGTTTTCGTTCACATCTTTACTTTAAGGAAAAAGTATTCTGTTTTGGTGGGGTGTGGGAAGTTATAGATTAAGGTAAAGTCTGAGTAGCCTCGAGTCCATAACTTTCCCTATTTTTGATCCCAAGGTTTTCTTGCTGTGTTTCTTTTTCCTTATGGATGTTTTAATTCTCTGTTGAACCGACATGTTTAGGTAGTGCAGATAATGTGTAAATACATATTAATATGGTCTTTTGGCGTATACATAGCCTTCAAATGCTTGAATGATTTGAAAAATTTAGGTACCCTCAAAATTTGTGAGATTGTTGGTTATTGATGCAATCATGCATTTTGATTATCAGATGATATTTGTTCTGATAATGTAAAGGTAGGTTGACACTTGAAGCATGACCTGTCAGTCAGTACTTGATTGTGTGTGCAATGCCATGTGTGTTGTGAGCTTATTTTGCTGCATTCATATATCATGTATAGACTCAAAACTCGCCTTATTACTCTAAGATTTGTTTGGTTATGTGGTTGATTTGGAAAGGATCTTAGGCCTTTGTTCTTTTAGTAAGCCTAATCCTGACTAAATGACCTACCAAATGAGCGAGTGAATCCCTTGTCCCAAATTTTTGATTTTCTCATGTACTCATTCTTTCTTGACACCTCGCTAGCTTAACCTTGTTTGATGAAATACCTTGATATTGACCCTTATCTATACTTGAACATATGAACCTTGATTGAGGCTAAAAGCCTAAGTTGAGCGTGGCTGCAAATTATGGCCCTAGTTTGGGGAATAGATATTGTGTGCTTCACCTCAGGCTTAAAGCCTAAGTTGAGGGTGGCTTTTGTTATGGTAAAGTAATAAAAATAAGGTGGTTGGTTGGGAAAAAGAAAGAAATGATTAATCATGAGCCAGATGAGGAAAAAGAAATGAAAAGTTCCTTGAATCAAGAAAAATTAGCAAAAATATATTCAGAAATAAGGCATAGCTGAAAAGAAAAAAAGAAGGCACCCAGGGAAAGCTTGAAATAGGAGAATAAGGGTGGATTTAGTGAAAATGTTTGGGTTATGAAGGTAAAAGCATTAGTAAACATTAGTCACTACTTGCCTAAAATGCCTTACCAAAGCCCCATGAGCCTATGTTACAAGCTATTAAGTCCTAAAGTGATCCAAATCCACTTTGTCACTAATCCAGAAATTGAGTATAGGGGCAAGCCTATGGTTTTATTCATTTTGCATGAATTTGATTTGTGAGAGTAAGAATGCTTCCACAGTCCCTGAATTCTAAATGCTTTTTGAGTGTGTAAGAGTGACTTCTTTTCTGTAAGGGCATTTGCACAACTTGATTAGCATATGACTATACCAGTTATTGTGGATGGTTGATGCTCCTTAGCTTATGATAGTTGGGTTGCCAGATGCATCTTTGTGTTTCGTTTTGCTTAGTAGCCTTGCAATCTTGTTTTGAAAATGAAAGTTGGGTACCTGAACTAGAGTATATAATGTATATGCCATTAGTATAACTGCTAGGTGTTTCTCATTATTTACTTAGATCGAGTCATCGCTTGAGGATAAGCAATAGTTCTAAGTTGAGGGTGTTGATGTGCTGTCAAAATATAACACATTTGATGCCTAAAATAAGGAATTATGTGCGTTCTTAAAGTGACATTTTATGGCAGAAAAGGTAGGTTAGCATGATTTTGGAGAAAAATTACAGATTTTACTGAAGTGCAGAACATACGAGCTCACCTACGAGTCGTAGCCCAAGCAATGAGTCATAGGGTGATCTCGTAGCAAGAAATAGAGAGCAATAATTAGTAATATACTAACTGGAGGTCAGCCTTACGAGGAAACTCTAAGAGTTATAGGTCTTAATGTGACTCGTATAGGTGGAATCGCAGCAGGAAACAGAGAGCCAAAACTTTGGACCAAAAACTAGAGGCCTAGACTACGAGAGTAGCATACGAGTTGTAGCCCAAGCAATGAATTGTACTAGTGAATCATACCAGTTGAGTCCAAAATTCAAAACACCTGATACGATACCCTGATTACGACTCGTAGGCACCTTATGAGTCATACCTGCGAGACGTACCAGCTGCTAGCTGTCTTTTCTGTGTAATTTTAGGGTTAATTTGTAAACACTATAAATACTTTAAGTTAGGGTTTTATTTAGGGAGATTCCAGATTGTAAACATTGAACTTTACCTTTGACTATTCTCTCAAGAATATTTTAGGGTTCTAGAATGGATTTTCATTTTCTCTTGGAAAACCCACTTTTGGGGAAGGAAAATCCCATATTGTATTCATTCTCAATATATCAAGCTTGTGGTTTGCAACTTGTGGTGCTATCATTCTTCATTGCTTTAGGTAAAATACTCAACTATGTCTTGTATTTATATTTTTGTTGGTTTTGCCTAAGCCATGAGTAGCTAAACACCCACAACTTGGGGTTGTGGGAACCATGGGTTGTTGACTTGAGATGACCTAGGTTTATTGTATTTCTATGATTGGAGTTTTGCATGTATTGTCTATTTATCTTCATTTTTATTGTTGTTTGGTTGTTGCCAACACCAAATCCTGCCTACTATCACTATTCCAACCAAGGTAGTGACGAATAGGAAAAGGGAAGTAGATGACATAATTCAATTGATGTGTTCTCGTCTAATTAACCAAACCTGACCAAGGGGAGGTTGACTGGGATAATAGGTAACAATAAAAGGGAAGAAGATGACATAATTCAATTGATGTGTTCTCGTCTAATTAACTAAACCTGACCAAGGGGAGGTTGACTGGGATAATAGGTAACAATGGGTTGGCACACCATGGTTGTCGACCAAGCACCATGGTGAAATTCGACCTTCACCTTTACAAGAGGGCTGGAACCTAAGTTACCGTCCTGCATGCGAATTTCCAATTATAGTTATCTTGTCTAGGGCAATCGAGTCAACGAACCATGGGGAACACAATTCCCAAGTTATCCCTAAAAGTGAGTATTTTCTTGCGTCATAGTATATTGTTTATTTTTGTTTTTGTTCTTGAATCACAACCCCCCCCCCATTTAGAGATTTTAGTTATACATACTCGAAATGATTGATAGTGAATTCTTGTAGTCAAACCCTGTATTCTCTATGGATTCGACCCTAACCTTTGGTTAGGTTAATTGCTGATAGTGATCACTTTCTTATTGGAGCGTGAACATCATCATGTATGCATAAATACTATAAACTTGAAATTCACGAATTTACTTGAGGTTTCTTCACAAGCTAATTTGGGTATTATGAAGATTATGAGATGGGCTTCTTAAATTATCTTTCGAATTGATGAATCCTACCACTCTTATACATGAATTTCTCCATAACTATTTATGATTCTTTCTTACTTTTAAAAATCTTGGGTTTATGCAGATGATCGAGGGTTGCTTGTTTTACTTAAATTCATACTTCCTTTATTATTATTGTACATGAATCATGTCTAAATCATATGAATATCATAAATTGGTGTATTGACTCATATATCCTATTGATTTTAAGTAATGTATTTGTGAATTGGTTAATGGGTTATCCAAATTATGGGTTGCTTGTCCTGGATATATATAAGCATGCATATTTCCTTCAAGTTAAAAGATCTTAAAGTTAACTTACATGTATTATTATATTGCCTCATGAAATATCTGATGATATGATATGATCCTAGGATGTTATTATAGTCAAGAATGAACAAATGATTGAAATGTGAGTTATCTCACCTAGCTATATTTATGAGATGATGATAGGCTATTAGTAGAGGCATAGACAAGACTTAGGAGCTATCCTTATGATGATAATTAATATTCTAAATACTTATGAGATTGGTTAGTAGAATAGCTCTCCATATTAAATGACTCTATGATTCATTCTTATAATTATTCCATGAGAGTTTACGTAGCACCGGTGGATCTTTGAACGGATGCAAATTCTCCCTATTAATAGAGAAATGAGACCATTGGTGAAATCCCATTGTCCCACAGCTACATGCAATTGTAGGAAATAGGGTCACCCGCTAGTAGAGGCTTCCTTACTAGTTAGCTTTAGTGGATCCACTTAGATATATAGGAGGCCACCTTGGCAAGTAATCCTCCCTTTTTCTAGTGTAGGGGAAACATCGAAACTCCATGGTTTAGCTCACATAGTTTATGTCAATAAAGGTTGCTCTCACATATGTTTATGGTCCCTTTTTACTATTAATGGTATTTTTACTAAAGGTATATACTTTTGTTTTCAAGTATGCAAAATGTTCTTCATTATGATTACTAATGTCTCATTTATGGTAAGATGTCCCTTCCCTTAAAGCAATGCATTGTTTTCCTAAAGGTATTACCATTTTACTTATGCCTAGCAATATATGTTTCTCATTATTCTAAGTTTAAGTGCTTTATCATGCATTCAAATATGTGTGGATTCCTTACTTTCTACATGCATTATCTTATGTTCCATGGCTTAAGTGATGTCTTAAATGATCATATTGTTCACTAGCTCATGAGATGTACCCCATTGCATTTTATACCCACATACTAGTACATTCAAAGTACTAACACATACTTTTGCCTATATGATTTAACCATGTAGGGTAAGATGCTCCTTTTCCATGTGGCTAGCTTTGGACTGTTAAAGGTGAGAGCTGCTGAGTCCTCTAGTTTGGGGAAAATATCCTAGTTCCTTTCATTGATTAATGTACTAGACCTTTGGATTATCTAATTGTACTTATTTTGCTATATTTTATTTGAGGATGAGCGAGAACACATCTTAGCCCCTGGTAAGTCTATGTTACATGTATTTTTAGGCAAAGTGTTAAGAGTCTATATTTTATGTTTCCTTTATGAATTTTATGTTGATTCTCCCTTAGCCCTGCTTCCCATTTAAATTATGATTTTATTTATGTTCAATTCTTCTGAAATGCTTGATATATACTAAGAGACTTGGGTGAGGTGCCTTTGGGTTTCTCATTCGCCGTGCTATGATTAGGCCCTAGGCTTGGGTCGTGACATGGACAAACATCTAAAAGAGGTATTTTATAGATCCTGTAGTTTTCTTACTAAGCCAGTTGTTGATGCAGCCTGTGGAGGGTCGTTCATGGCAAGGACATTCGAAAATTCTAGATTATGTCTCAAAGAATAATCGGGCATGCTACACGAGAGATTTAGATAGCACTAGTTTCATCTTTGAGATATCAACAGAGCAGAAGTAGAAAGTAGTGAGCAAGACTAGGACCTGGCCCCATCAAGACTTGGATGGACTTACTGACCAAATGTTTGTTTTTAGAGGGCTTGAAATGGTCAAGGTTGTCGACAATGCCAATCTATATGATGATCATACCTTTGACCAACATGAATAAGCCAAGTTCTAAAATAATCAGAAGGGTTTTCAGACTTACAACTCCAAGAACCAAGATTTGAACTATCAATGGGATGAGTACTATGATAGAGGAGAAAACCATGATCAAGCGGATTGGCAACATAGAGAAAATTATAAAACTGATTGAAATGGTGCATATGTACATCCCAAAAATAGAGATAGGTCCAGAGTAGGGTCAAGCAACTCAAGGCTAGAGGAAATGGTGACAAAGGTACTCCTAAAAGTCCATTCGACTAAAGTCAGCTTCAAAGAGCTAAGGAGTGATATGTGAAGAATGAGCCAGGTGGTTGAGTCCCACTCGACTTCAATTAAACACATAGAATAGCAAATGGGCCACCTTTCAATTGTGGTGAATCAAAGAAAGAATGGTGCACTACTTAGCAACACTGTTCAAAATCCCTAGACTAAAAAGTGATTACAACTTTGGGTGTGTCATGCCACGACAATAAATGAAGGACTACATGGGAGGCAACCCATGATGATACTTGATGAAGTTTGAGTAATCAAGTACATTACTACTAATTCTTAAGGCATCATAGGTATGGTCACGTCCCTTATCTTTTACTCTAATTTGAAATGTATTTGGGACAATGCATAGTTTTATTAAGGATGTGGGGAATTTTAGACTCTTGAAGTTTTTGTTGCCATGTTTCTTTTCTTGTAAGCATACTATCTAGTAGGATTGGCATGTTTAGGTCATCTTGTTTGTGTAAATACAAGTGTTTATAGGTTTGACCTATGATTTTTGTGTAAAGATACCCCAATTTAATTTTTTTTAAAAAGTTTGCATGTGCCTGCATCCCAAGTTGACTAACTTGTTCTGATCATTGTAAAGCATCGTATACATTGACTAGTTGGCATGTTGTTGAATAAAGCATGACTATGTTGGTTAGTGTTGAATAATGTAGGATATGTGCCATATGTGTATGAGCTTACTTGTTTAGTTCGATTAATGCACTTGTAAGCTAGAACTTGCTTGGTTATTCCCACTGAAACAATTGAATTACTAGATTAAAATAGGATCATAGGTAGTTTTTGATGATCAATAACTTAGCCTAAATTTGACCAACCTAATGAAATTCTTCTCTTTGACCTTTGATTATAATCACCCAACTTACCTTTCTTATCTATCTACAGATCGTCACTTTGGCCCTGGTCTCTCTAAGGACATTGTATATCTCAACTCAAGCCAAAAGCCTAAGTTGAGAGTGAGTTATCCTGACCCTGATCCTTTAAAAGGCAATGTGCACCTCAACATAGGCCACAAGCCTAAGTTAAGGGTAGCTACTATAGGAAAATGTAGAGAAATGAAGGTTTAAAAAGAGTCAAGTGATGAGAGAAGAAGAAAAGCTTGGGGTGTGACTGTGAGTAAAATACAAAGAGAAAAAGAAAAGACCAAAAAAGAACAAATAGAAATGGAAACCATCCCCGAGAATGAAGAAAGTGGGAATTAGGACAACAAGAATTTGGAGGGGCAGTAGAAAATAGATAGTTAAGCAATCACGACCCAAGCACAGGGTTTAGGTGCGACATCACAAATGGGGAACCCAAAGGTATCCTTAATAAGCCTCAAAGCATACATAAGCACATCCTTGGTTGAGGAAATGTTCAAGAGTCATTAATCAAATAAGGAGATTTGGTACTTATGATGCAAGCTATCGGAACAAGGGGTAAGGAATAACCATCATTCAACCATAATAAATGAACTTAGGGAAGGGATCATGGGATGCAGTCTATGGGGAGTAGGGACTTAGCCATTAACATCAAGTAACAACATACAATGGTTATGGACTGTAACGACCTCACCTAGTGGCCTACTCATCAAATGGTGAATAAGATGCCTGAAGGAACCTCACCCAAGCCATCTAAGCATCTTAAACATCCATAGGCGTTAAATAGAAACTTGTTGCGGAAAAATATAAGGGAAAGATGCTATGGGCCATCTTGTCCAATGAAGTAACATTAAAAAGAAGAGAAATTAGAAATCATTAGTTATCCATAAGCATACCACTAATACGTAATGAATGAAACTGGTACAATTGGTTTCCATCAAATAGAAAGAATAAATAATAGACCACATAGAAAGTAAAAGTCTCAGAAGGGCTATAAATACATTATCTAAAAACAAAAGTATAGAATGGAGTGGAAAATAGGTGGAGTCTCGAACTATGGGCTCACCACATTAATAAGCTAGTCTCGAATGCCAACTACTAGCCATGAGTCGGTGGAGGAGTACCTGGCCTTACATGGTTTAATCATGCAGGAAAATATGCGTTATTATATTTGAATGTACTAAGTATGTGAGATGCAAAGCACGGATGAAATTGAAATGCCATCATAATTAAACATAACATATAGGTATATATAGGATTAAAGAGTCAAGAGATAAGTTATAACATGCACAGGGAGTATGTCTCATATCAATATGAAATAATGCATAAGGGAACACATAATGTAAGGACATATCATAAGATCATCTAAACTTGTTGGAAAGGATCATAATTGATAATAAGACCATATGAACTACTATATGGAATCCAATGAACTTCTTCCATTGGGAAAAGGCTAATTCACTCCTTCTATAGGGAAAAGGGGAATCTACTTGCAAAGGTAGATATCTGAAACTTAGTAACTTTGCAATTGTATCTCTCATAACTTTTAGGCCTAGTGGATCTACTAGCCTAGCCTAGCCTAGCCTATAAGGCTCTTATAGTGGGACATAGTTAGGGACATTGAGATTTATCTTCAAGGGATCATGCCTCAACTAACGGAATTAGTCCCAATCTCTAGTCTTCTCAGTTCTAAGTCATCCCACAAAAATCTTTTAAAAATATAATCTTAGAATCTTAAGTAGAAATCATAGGAGTAGCTCAAACTTAAGAATCTTTCTTAAACATCTTTTAGCGCAATAACCATCATACATATATCTTGGTACATCCCACAGAATTTTTTTAAAAATATACTCTTGGACTCATAAGTAGAAATCATAGGAGTAGCTCAAACTTAAGAATCTTTCTTAAACATCTTTTAGCGCAATAACCATCATACATATATCTTGGTACATCCCACAGAATTTTTTTAAAAATATACTCTTGGACTCATAAGTAGAAATCATAGGAGTAGCTCAAACTTAAGAATCTTTCTTAAACATCTTTTAGCACAATAATCATCATACATATATCTTGGTAAACGTTTACTTTGAAGCTCTTCATAAATTCCCTAGTCATAGTCATAATTCAAGGGGAACTTTCATTGAAAATAAGGTGGGCTTAATTGATGCATTAAATAATCATAAATCACATAACTGTCAAGCAATTTGTTTAATAAGGAACTCAAAATCACCCAACCTTAATTATATAAAAAACTATCATGGAATCAACATCATACTTCAAATATGTATATATTTACTTTGAAAAATAGTCATTTAACTTTATGAGCATGATATAATAACATAAGGATCATGAAATGATCATAAGCATTCACTTGGAATTGAGAAACTTAAAGAAAAGGTAAAATGACTAGTAAGGAACTCTAAGCGTGAAAGGATACCCATATATTAACTCACCTTATTTTTGACCTCATTCCATAAAAGCATATATGGGTCGTATCCTGGACCATGGACCATCTGATAAATCATAAGTCACTTTTTTGAAAACTCCAAATCTCCTTCATAGTTGAGGTCACTCACAAACCTGTCTACAGGCCGTAAGATATTATACCGGCCATAACTTGGTATATGGGTTACCTTACACTTGGAAAATTTTATCCTTCCTAAAGTTCTATGTCTAAGAACCAATCCTATGGCCAAATATCAATTTAACAACTGTAAGTGGTCCTGCAAACTAGATCCCCAGTTATTTTTCAAGCCAATTTTTCTGCACTCAAGGCTCCTAAACTAGGGATCGTTACAATATCTCCCCATTGGGAACATTCATTCCCGAATATACTTAAAGGCAGGCTTTAAAGAGTTATCTAGTAGCTAATAACCTAGTATGCATACAAATATTCAAGTCAAGCATCATTCCCCAAAAATTCCAGATTTCATACTTTAAAACATGTCTCAAAACATTTCGTAAAACATCAAAATAAATGCATACATCATGAGAAGCTAAAATGGATAGAACTTGAGGATTTGGAAGTATTTTATTAGTTCTTTAGGCTTGAGTAGAGAAGAATAGATGTGGATAGCACTTCATCATATCTACTTTCACTTTCCATGTAGCACCCTCGACTTGTTGTTTTCTCTAAAGTACCTTGATAGATGTAACTTACTTGTTCCTTAGCTTCTTCACTTTTCGGTCTAGGATTTCAATTAGGACCTCTTCATGACTTAAATCCTCTTCAACATTCACATGGAACTATGCAACTTGGGTTACCTATGAATTTCCTTAACATTGATAAATGGAAGACAGAATGAATCGAGTGCAACTCGTTTGGTAGATCCAACTCATACGCTACTTTCCCCTCTCATCTCACCACTTTGTAAGGTCCCACTTATCTAGGACTCAATTTCACTTTACTATCAAATCAGAGAACACCTTTCATTGGAGACACCTTCAAATAGACCCAATCACCAACTTAGAACTCAAATTCCCTTCTTCTTACATCAGATTAGGACTTTTGTCGGCTTTAGGCTATTTGCGATTTCTCCCTTATTCTTTTAATTTTCTTCATTGCATTCATAAATAAGTCTAGTCATATTAATTCTACATCATGACTTCGAACCACCCAATGGCCGATCTATATCATATACCATACAATGCTTTAAATGGTGCTATCCTAATACTTGCATGAAAGATATTATTGTAGGCAAGCTTGATAAGTGGCAAATGTCCCAACTTATCTTGTAATCAACATGCAAGCTCTCAACATATCTTCCAGTTTCTAAATTATCCTTTTAGCTTGCCCGTTAATTTGAGGATTAAAAACCATGCACAACTTTACCCTACTACCAAGTCCTCTCTAGAAGGACTTCCAAAACTGAGAAGTGAATTGAACTCCACAATATGATATGATGGACAATGGAATTCCATGCAACCTCACCAACTCTCATATATAGAAATGGGCATAGTGCTCAACACTAAATGTAGTTTTGACCGGTAAGAAATGAGCTGACTTCGTCATGCAGTCAACTATCACCATATGGAGTCAAAGTTCTTTTTGGTCTTGGCAACCCAACTACAAAGTCCATGTTGACCTTTTCCCACTTACAAGTAGGAATATCAATGTCTTGAGCTAGGCTACCTGGCCATTGATGTTCAACTTTGACCTCCTAACAGTTAGCACATTCAGACACAAATTGAGCAATGTCCTTCTTCATTTTATTCCACCAATAAATCTCCCTCAAGTCTCTATACATCTTGGTAGTGGCAGGATGAATGGAATATAATGGGTTATGGGCTTCTTGCATGATCAGATTCTTCAACTCACCATTATTGGGTACACATAACCTCCCTTGATATCGGAGTCACCATCTCCCCCTTATGAGAAGACCTCTACCTTTCCATCTTTCACCAAGGTTTTCAACTCAACAAGGGTAGGATCAAGATCTTACTTGGCCTTAACCTGATTAATCAAAGAAGATGTTAACCTATGAAGAATCATTGCATAATTATTTTTGGACTTATTCAATCTTAATATAGTCTTGCCAACCTATGAATATTTTAACTAACTCCTTTTTCCATTATCTTCTATATAGGACACACTACCCATGGAAACCCTACTAAGGGCATCAGCTACTACATTGAGTTTTCTAGGGTGGTACTTTACACTCATATCATAATCTGTGAGTAGCTCTAACCACCTTCATTGCCTCAAGTTGAGATCCTTCTGGGTGAACACGTGTTGGAGACTCTTGTGGTAGGTGAAAACATCCATATGAACTCTATCTAAGTAATGTCACTAAATTTTTAAGGCAAACACTATCGCCTCGAGCTCAAGGTCATGAGTTGGGTAATTCTTCTCATGCACTTTTAAATGCCTTGAAGCATAGGTAATCACCTTGCCATTTTACATTAGCACAAAGCCCAACCCAATCCTTGCTGCATTATAATATATGACGAACACATCATTCTCTTTTTGCAAGATCAATATAAGGGTTGAAGTCAACCGATCCTTTAAGGTCTAGAAACTCCTCTTGCACATCCATCCACACAAATTTTGCCTTATTCTGAGTAACTTGGTGAGCAGAGATAAAATTATGGAGAAGTCTTGCACAAACCACCTATAGTAACCTAGTAGACCTAAGAAACTCCTTATATTAGTAGGGGTCAATGGCCTTGGCCAGTTTCTTATCGCCTATATCTTTTTAGGATCAACTTTGATACCTTCTCTACATACCACATGCCTAAGAAAGACAACCTCATCTAGTCGAAACTCGCAATTATCAAACTATGCATAGAACTTCTGTTCCCTCAAGGTCTACAATACTACCCTCTAGAGCTCTATATGCTCTTGCTCACCTCGAGAAAAAATAAGAATATCAGTAATACACACCATAACAAACATGTTGAGGAAAGGCTTTGACTCTATATTCATGAGTTCCATAAATATAACCAGTGCATTACTAAGGCCAAATGACATTACCATAAATTTGAAATGAGCATACTTAGTCTGGAAAGTCATCTTAGGGATGTCACTTTATCTCACCCTCTATTGGCGATAAACTAGATCGCAAGTCAATCTTAGAGAAATGAGTGGCCCCTTATAGTTAATCAAACAAATTGTCTATCCTCAAGAGGGATACTCATTCTTGATGGTGACTTTATTGAGTTGTGGTAGTCAATACACATATGGAGCGACCCATCCTTCATTCTTACAAAGGCATCTCATGAGTCCGAGTAGGTCTGATGAAATCCTTCTCCAACAAATCTTTCAGTTGCTTCTTCAACTCCTTCAATTCTGAGGGAGCCATTCTATAAGGAGGGATTAAGATAGGTTGAGTATCGGGCAAAAGATCTATACCAAAGTCTATTTCCTTTTTAGGAGGGACACCCGGTAAATCATCTAGGAATACATTAGGGAACTTACTTTTAATAGGAACTGACTCAATAGATGGAACTTTGGAAGAGTCATCTTTTACCAAGTGGTAGATACACCCATTGGAAATCATCTTGCAGGCCTTAACAAAAGAAATAAATTGAACCCTGCATAAAGAGTTGCTAACCTCCCATTCAAGAACTATCTCATTAGGGAATTGGAATTTTACCCTACGATGATGTCATACTCTAGAATCTAACGAGGATCTTTCGAGATATAGTTTTCCAATGAGGTAATCGAATGAAGATATAGTCTATTTTCCAGTATTTTCTAGAGATGTTCCACAATTTCTAGGTGATATCTTTCTATGTACTATATAATCAATTGTATTTTCCATTTTCGTACTCAATATCTCTTGCCTTGTATATATTGCGTTGTGATTCCTACTTGTTGTGTTACCTCTCACTGTATATGTTCCTAGATCTATCATATAGTTTTATACTTGTCAGTTATTATATATTGTGTGCTTCTTAGCATATTGGGTTATCCTTTACCATAGATTTTTATAGTTACTATTCCATTTATCCGCCTTGAGATTTGAATCTAATTATTTGATTACTGTTAAGTATACTCAATACTTATTGTTTGTACTATACTATTGGATTATTGTTTTCTTGATCATTTATTGTGTTTTGGTTTACTAGTCTTTAGTTTAGTAGCGTTGGGATCTAACGGTGGATTATTGTCATGTTGTTAGTTGGGATTGAGGTGAGGGGTAGTGGTGGTAAGAGGGGAATGGTCTTATTTAAGTTAATAGTAGGGTCGTAGAATATAGCATCACTTACAAGGAAGTCCATAGAGCTAGTTAAGTGTCTTAAAAGGAGACAAATTAATATAGCGTGTATTCAGGAGACTAGATGGGTAGGCATCAAAGCTCAGGGCGTAGATGGGTTTAAATTATAATACTTAGGTGGTTCTAGGGATGCAAATGGATTAGGTATTCTAGTATATGAGGACCTTAGGGAGTATGACGCTGAGGTTAGGAGAAGTAATGATAGGATTAATATTTATTAAGCTTGTGGTCGATGGTCAGGGTAGTGAATGTAATTAGTGCCTATTGATGTTCTGTCAAAATACAACACTTTTGATGCTTAAAACTTGGAATTTTGTCTATTGCCAATGCGATATTAGTGGGTTTAATGTGTTTTTACATTTGTTTTACAGGATTTTAGGGTTGGAAAAATATTTAGGCAAAATGTGCAAAAGTTACCAAAGTTGAAGATCCAAGAGACCCTTTATGGTCAGTACAGTACTCTACGAGCCATAAAGGGGGTTTCATGTGCAATTCCACTGAAGGGTGTATTTCTGAAGTTGAGTCTACAAACATATAGACAAGACATAAAAGACTTTACGAGCCGTAGACCTGCTATCATACCCTGAGGATCAGAAGATGGGGATTTTCTAAATTTCATCAATCGAAACCCCCTACGGGTCGTAGTTCCTTTTACAAGCTATAGAGGTTGTCATAAAAGACAAGGCCAGAATCAAAGCAATAGTTGATGATAGCATGACTATGAGTCGTAAACAGTATAGGACTAATAAAGCACCTCGTAGAGCCTACCGACCCAGTTGTCCTATTTTGTTTTAGTTTTGTATATTAAAAACTATGTTATTTTTCATAGAGGACGAAGGGACAATAGAGAAGAAATATTATAGAGTTTGAGAAACACTTGTAAACATTAATTTAATCTTCTTATTTCAATCTTGTGATTCTCATTGAAGGGTTGGATTTCTTGTTCTTAATTCTATTGTGTAATTGCTCAATTATGTTGTTCAAATTCATAAGTCTTGCATTTACACTGATCATGAGTATCTAAATCCACAACTAGAGTTATGAAAACCATGAAGAACTAACAAAGTAAAATTGGATATTTCGTAAAACTTGAAAAGTGTGCATGCATGTATTAATTATTTCTCTGCGTATTGAATGTTTTCTAATGGTGGCCAATATTAGAACCCGCCTAGTGTTGCTAACTGGATCAACATAGTAGTGAATAGAAAAGAGATTAATTAATAAGACTCGATCGATGTATCTCATAATCAATTGAACTAGGCCAAGGGGAGGTTATACTAGGATGATAGGTAAGCGTTAGTAATGTCACACTTTGGGGATAGACCAAACCATATACTGAAATTTGCTTCTTGCCTGGGACAAAGGGTTTAGTGAACTTAACATACCTTTTTTCATGCTACACACTAGAAGAGAATTCTATTATCTGGATATACTAAGTTAAGGAATCATGGGGAACACAATACCCTAGTTCATCTTCATATTGGTTTAACTGATGTTTTAGTTATAATAACTTTTACTAGTTATTATAACCCCCGCCCCCTTGGGGAGATAAATTGGTGAATCAACCCGAATTGCAATTGAATTCGTCTAAGTCTACCATATTCTATGTGGGTTCGACCCTAACTTTCCCTAACCTTGGTTAGGTTATATATCTTGACAATGATCAATTTAGCCTAAAAAAGAAAGTGTAGATTAGGTGACATCAAGAATTTGGCACCATTGCTGGGGAATAGTACTCGACTTGTCTAATTCAAGTAAATTAGGAATTAATCGTTATTTCACTCATTTTATGTTTTTTTGTTGTTTTTGTTTTCTTTTAGGGTATAGGTGTAGTGTATGCTCAACACACGAAGTTGAAACATGCCTTTGGCTCTGTTTGACCCAGATATCTAGATGAAACTTAGAAGAATGACCCAAGAAAGTATAAACAATGCGGCAAATACAGCTCTAAACTGAAATGAGAATGAGAATGCAGATAATGACAACCCACCTCCTCTTAAGGACATTGCTTTACAACCACAGGACTTTAATACCGAACCTTATTAGCTGAATCAATATTGATTGAACCCTATGGCTATAAATGCCATAACCCAAGCCTAGGGCCTAGACGTGACCGGCAAATGGGAAACCCGAAGGAATGCCAAACAAGCCTCATAGCATATCGTTACACATCCTTGGCCGAGGAAGCAATTAGAATGACGATAAGAGATAAATGTAAAGAAGAGGAAATTGGGACTGAGGATAAACTTCCATATCATAAACATCAAGAGTCAATTGAGTCAAGCTAATAACATAGATACATAACATGTCCAACAAAACCTCTACAACATAGATAAGGGCGAGGGCTAAGACTAAGAGATCGGGCTCACCCTCAAAGTCAATACATAAGTCAAAGAGAGAAAGTATTAATACATAGCAATAGATCATAATCCCTAAAATGGAGGACTCACCAACAAGCTTGATAGAAGTCATACTAGCAATATGGAGGAGGAAGATCAAGCGGTACACCAGTTCCTACATAGATCTCAGAATGGAGGACTCACCAAAGGCTAACTTGAATAATTCATCTAGCCACAAGAAGAATCAATAGGAGCTCCGGTTTATATATGGTAATATCATGTAGGCATAGAGTATGCGTTAGTACGTTTGAATGTATTAAGTATGTAGGATGAAATGCAACAAGAGGGAGGTATCAAGGCAAAATGCATAATCTTAGCATACTAAAAATATGACATGTATGAATGATGCTTGAAGTAAAACCATGCTTATATAGTTCATAATACGAGTGTAAGAAGTGACCATTATAGTGCAAGCCAAGGCCTACCACCCCCTTGGATAGGTATATGAGGTACGAACCTCTTCATGAGGTTAATGGAATACAAACCACCCACCAAGGTTGATGGAGTACAATCCCCCATCAAGGTTGATGGGTACCAACCCCCAACAAGGTTACTCGACCTACCACCCCATCAGCTAGGCGACCGAGGTACCAACCCCTCGATAGGTTACTTAAGCCTATGACCCCTCGGGCTAGACTTACATATACCGAGGTGGAACTCTACATATTTGATGTTAAATACTACTGTCAAATTTGAAAAGGTATTTTTTAAATCAAACGGATATTTATATATATACATACATACACACATATATATACATACATATATGTATATGTATATGTATATGTATATGTATATGTATATGTATATGCATATGTATATGCATATGTATATGTATATGTATATGTATATGTATATGTATATGTATATGTATATGTATATGTATATGTATATGTATATGTATATGTATATGTATGTATGTATACACTCCTTTTATCACCATACAGATACATTCCATTTTTCATCATTCCATCATCATTTTCTCATGATGTAGTCATTCAACTCATAAGACATATGTTGGACCTTTAATTCCTCAAGAATCCATAACCGGACATTTTATCAAACACTTAGAGAATGTGTAATGCTAGTGTAAAACTATGATATTCAAGAGTAAAATCACGCTAGAGAATTAGTGTAAAGGCATCAATAAATACAAGGTAACACCCTCTAACAATATACATCAAGACCCTTCATCAATTCTCACCATAGACCTTCGATTCATAGCCCCAAACATAGTAAAACAGTCACAATTTCATAAATCTCAACATAGTGTGCAATGATTTTCATAATAAATAAGACCCATGATAAAAAAAACTTTAAATCATGCAATTTTTAAGGAAAGGAAGCTTGGGTATCATGGGTGAAAGGAACCCATGAAAGAAACCCACATAACTTAGCTTTAGGGGAACTCTTGATGAAGATTGAAAATGGAGACTTGAAGCTTGAAATATATCCTTAGTTTCAGATGAGGGTTTTGCGACTTGAGTTTAGGAGTTAAAAATTTGGCTAAGTGTTTGAATGAGTATTGAGAAATATTTAGAATGATATGGGGTGAAAAATTGCTAGGTATAGGTATATTAACATTTAGGGACAATTAGGCCCAAGACTTAAAAGCCTTGGACTGCAAGAAAAAATAACTGGGCAAAATTTACACTGGTTCATGTCTGGTCCATGACATAGAACTATTGCAGAGAATAGATTTACACTGGTCCACGACACCTGCGCATTGCGGCACTGTCGCGGATAGGTTCTAAAAATAAAAAATTTGGAAATTTGAAATTGCTATTCATTTGCTCTAAAATCGGAGTTAGAGCCTTTTCTTCCTAATTTTGATCCCTTGAACAAGAATATGAAGTTGGATTTTGGATATCATGCACGGATTTTGAGATATATGGAAATTACAATTCTGGGCACTTCCGAGGCACATTTTTGGTCACTTTTTGGGGTCGTTTCAATATCTCCCCGTTAGGAACATTTGTCCCCGAATGTCAAAGAAACGTATATGAGAGATATAAACATAACACTTTCAGCCCACATAGAGATGCAACAATATAGTTAAACATCATTTTAAAAATTTCATCATAAATGATAAATCAACATGAACTTGTCAATTTAAACATACACATGCAATGATATGGGGCTGAACTTAGGACTTGAGATCATATAATAGGCTTAGATCAGTACCTTAGGCTTGAGTGAAGTGGAAAAGGTAAGGCTATCACTTTTGCATGTACGCTTCGGCCTCCTATGTAGCACTCTCAACTTGTTGATTCCTCCAAAGAACCTTAACAAGACACCTCTTTGTTTTTTAAGACCCTATTCATTAGGTCCACAAAGATGGCTGGTGCATTAGTCAACCCAAAAGATATTACAACAAACTCATAATGACAATATCTAGTCTGGAAAGCCGTCTTGGGAATGTCACACTGGATCCCCCACATATTTTCTCAACATGTCCACATGGAACACTGGATGCACCAATTCCATCTCACTAAGCAGCCTCAACTCATAAGATACCTTGTCAACCCTCCTCATGACCTCATAAGGAACAACACATCTTGGGATCAAATTGATTCTCTTACCAAAATGGAATACACCCTTCATGGGTGAAACCTTTAGGTAGACCCAATCACCAACTTTAAATTCAAGGTCTCTTCTTCTCACATCTGCATAGGATTTTTGGCGACTTTGGACCGTCTTCAAACTTTGTCTAATCGTCCTAACCTTCTCAAGAGCCTCCATAACCAGATCTGGTCCCAACAAAGCTATCTCACCAACCTCAAGCCATCCGACCGGTGATCTATAATGTCTCTCATAGAGAGCCTCAAAAGGAGTAATACCGATGCAAGAATGATAGCTATTGTTGTAGGCAAACTCAATCGATTGAAGATGGTTATCCCAAATACCATTAAGTTTCAACACACATTCTCTAAGAAGATCCTCAAGAATTTGGATGGTCCTCTTGCCTTGGCCATCCATTTGAAGGTGGAAGGCCGTAAAAAGCGTAACTTTATTACCAAGACCCCTTTGGAAAGATCTCCAAAAATGTGAAGTAAATTCTGCCCCACGATCTGATATGATAGACAAAAGAACCCCATGCAACCTTACCAAGTCATGAATGTACAATCTTGCATGATCTTCAGCCCCAAATTGGTCATAACTGATAAAAAGTGAGCCGATTTTGTCATCCTATCAACCACAACCCAAATGGAATCAAAACCCTTTCTAGTCTTTGGCAAACAACCCACAAAATCCATAATTATCTCTTCCCACTTCCAACTAGGAACCTCAATGTCTTGGGTTAGGCCACCTAACCTTTAATGTTCAGCTTCGACTTGTTGACAAATATGACAACCGAAAATGAATTTGTCAATGTCTCTCTTCATGCCTCCCCACCAATACACATCCCTTAAGTCTCTATATATTTTGATAGAATCGGGATGGATAAAATAAGAAGATTTATGGGCCTCATCAAGGATACTTTCTATCAAACCATCAACACAGGGCACATATAACCTACCTTGGTACCTAAGGGCGCCATCTCCCCCCTTAGGAGAAAACCTCCACCTTGCCCTCTTTTACAAAGGCCTTCAATTCTAACAAGAATGGATCAAGATCTTACTTTGCCATCACCTTATCAATCAAAGAAGACTTAGAGCCATCAACAATAACCATACCACTGTTACCATCCTCTTCTAATCTCACTCCTAACCTAGCCAACCGATGCACCTTCCTAGTCATCTCCTTCTAACTACCATCAACATGAGCTAGGCTACCCATGGATACCCTACTCAAGGCATCCGCCACCATATTTGCCTTACCCAGATGATAATGCATACTCATATCATAGTCCTTAAGATGTTCTAACAATCTCCTTTGTCTTAAGTTGAGATACTTTTGAGTGAAGACATATTGGAGGCTCTTATTATTGGTGAACATATCTACATGTATCCTATACAAGTAGTAATGCCAAATCTTTAATGCAAACACAACGACGGCTAACTCTAGATCATAGGTAGGGTAGTTCCTTTTATGTACTTTGAGTTGTCTAGTCACATAAGCTATGACATTATCATTTTGCATCAACACACAACCCAAACCAACCATGGAAGCATCACAATACACAATAAATCCCTCAAGCCCATTTGGTAGTGATAATATACGAGCAGACACAAGCTTATCTTTCAATATTTGGAGCTCCTCTCACATTCATCGGTCTACATAAACTTAATATTCTTTTGAGTCAATTTTGTCATTGGAGAAGTAATAGAAGAGAACCCATTCAGAAACCTTTGATAATAGCCAACTAAACCCATGAAACGTCTAATATCCTACGGGGTCAATAGTCTGGGCCAATTACTAATCACATCAGTTTTCTTTGGATCCACCTTAATACCATCCCCTAACACTGTATGCCCTAGGAAGGAAACCTCTCTCAAACAATTTCTAATCACATTTGTCTTCTTACGATCAACTTTAATACCATCCCTTAACACCATATGACCCAAGAATGCAACCTCCTTCAACCAAAACTCACACTTTTCATATTTAGCATACAATTTCTCCTTCCTCAATCTTTGCAACATAATCCTCAAATGAGCTTTATACTCCTCACCACGAGAATAGATCAAAATATCATCAATGATGACCACAACAAAGGAATCAAGGTAGGGTTTAAGACCCTATTCATTAGGTCCACAAAGATGGCTGGTGCATTAGTCAACCCAAAAGATATTACAACAAACTCATAATGACAATATCTAGTCTGGAAAGCCGTCTTGGGAATGTCACACTCCCTCACCTTCACATGGTGATACTCGGACTGAAGATCAATCTTAGAGAAATGGCTAGCCCCTTGCAATTGGTCAAACAAATCATCAATCCTTGGAAGAGGATACCTATTTTTGATGGTGAGCCTATTGAGTTGCCGGTAGTCAATACACATCCTAAGGTACCCATCCTTCTTTTCACAAACAACACCGGAGCATCCCCAAGGTGATTGGCTAGGTCTAATCAATCCCTTCTCCAATAAGTCAATACATAAGTCAAACAGAGAAAGTGTTAATACATATCAATAGATCATAAATAATGTCTCCGGAATGGAGGACTAACCAACAAGTTTGATAGAAGTCATACTAGCCATATGGAGGAGGATGATCAAGCGGAACACCGGTTCCTACATGGTGACATAATATTGGTATAGAGAATGCATTAGTACATTTGAATACACTAAGTAGGACACAATGCAATAGGAGGTAGGTATTAAGGCAAAATTCATAATCATAAGCAATGAATAGCATACTAACAATATTGCATGTATGAATGATGCTTGAAGTAAAACCATGCTTATATAGTTCATAATACGAGTGTAAGGAGTGACCATTATAGTGCAAGACAAGGCCTATCACCCTTTTGGATAGGTGCATGAGGTACGAACCCTTTCATGAGGTTGATGGAGTACAAATTCTCTACCGAGGTTGATGGAGTACAAACCCCCAAATGAGGTTGATAGAGTACAAACCCCCATCAAGGTTGATGGATACCAACCCCCAAAAAGGTTCCTAAGCCTACCACCCCTCGAGCTAGATGACCAAGGTACCAACCCCTCAATAGGTTACCCATATCTACAACCCCCCGAGTTAGGCTTGGTCATCCCCAACACTATATAGAGATAATATCATATATATATGCTCCTTTCATCACCATATATATACATTCCTTTTCGTTATTGTTCCATCATTATATCATCATCATTTCAACATCATATAGTTATCAATACATAATACATATATTGGACCTTCAATCCCTCAAGAATCCATAACTGGATATTTTATCAAACACTTAGAGGGTGTGTAAAGCTAGTGTAAAACCATGCAATTCAAGAGTGAAATGATGCTAGAAAAATCAGGGTAAAGCCATCAATAGATACTAGGTAACACCCTCTAACAATATATATCAAGATACTTCTTCAATTTTCACTGTAGACCTTAGATTCATGGCCCCAAACATAGCAAAATAGTCACAGTTTCATAAATCTCAACATAGTGAGCAGTGATTTTCAAAATAAATAAGACCCAAGAGTAAAACAATGTTAAATCATGTAACTTTTAAGAAAAGGCAGCTTGGCTATCATGGGTGAAAGGAACCCATGAAAGAAGCTCACATACCTTAGCTTTGGGGAACTCTTGATGAAGATTGAAAATAGAGAGTTGAAGCTTCAAAGAAATCCTTAGTTTTGGATGAGGGTTTTAAGACTTAAGTTTAGGAGTAAAAATTTTGCTACGTGTTTGAATGAGTTTTGGGGAATGTTTAGAATGATATGGGGGTGAAAAATGGGTAGGTATAAGTATATTCACGTTGGGGACACTTAGGCCCAAGACTTCAAAGCCTTGCACCGTAAGAAAAAATAACTGGCCAAAATTTACATAGGTTTGTGTCTGGTCCATAACATGGACCTATCACTGAGGACAGATTGACATTAGTCCACAATAGTTGTGCGTCGCAGCATAGTCACAGATCGATTCTGCAAATCAAAATTTTGAAAATTTGAAATTGCTATTCGTTTGCTCTAAAATCTAAGTTTGACCCTTTTCCCCTAATTTTGACCCCTAATCAAGAATACAAAGTCAGATTTTCTATATCACGCATGGATTCTGAGATATATAGAAATTACAATTTTGGGGACTTCTAAGGCACATTTTCAGACACTTTTTAGGGTTGTTTCAATAAAGGTTACTGGAACTATTGTTAACACTACTATCAACTTACACAAAGTTTGTAGTTTCAAGTGGGTTGTTTCAGATGCAGCAAAACCATGGGTTGTTCGCGAGCCTACCATCAGAGGATCCGCATACCCTTCTACACAATGTTGCATTTATCTACAAGAGTGTGATAGGAACACAAAATCTATCTATCGATGTTTTGGGACTTTGTATCTTCCGATTATCTCTGATAGGTAGTGCAGCACTATGGTTATCCAAGCTCTCACAGAGTTCGATCACTAGTTGGATAAGCTGCAAAAGGACTTTTTGAGAGGTACTTCCCGAGATTGAAGAAGCTTAAGTGAAAAGATCAAATCAACAACTTTGAGCAACTTCCTGGAGACATGATCAGTACTACATGGGAGCAGTTTACAAAGTACTTAAGGAGTGTCCCAGATCATGATATTGCTGATAATTCCTTGGTGGAGATCTTTTACCATTCCCTGGATGCAAATAACCAAGCATATACTGACACCAATTTGGGGGGGCATATTCATAGATCAACCATTTACTAAGATTGATGAGCAGCTAGATATGGTAGCCAAATTGAATCACGTGTGGGTTCAAAGGAATAAACTTCTCACCAAATGCTCAGGCATGATTGACATAAGCTCAAAGCAAGCAAATATAAATGGGGAGATCATGCAAATGGTTGCTCAAAATAATACTAACCTGGAGATGTAATGAAGTATATGTAAGAGCTAACTAGTTCTAGAAGAAACTAGGAAAGTTACCATGCAAAACAAAGGGGATAAAAAAGATGTGTAGGAGGGGACCACAATTATGGATATAGGAGTAGTCATGTGCCTCCCCACAATTGTGATATATGTTCTAGTAATTCCAAGGTTGAGGAGATGCTTGACCAACTATTGAGGAAGATTGACACACAGTATGAGACCTTGAGGGGATTAAGTCCGACATCACCAACATAAATCAAAAAAGTGAATCTCATTCTGTCATAGTTACATAAGTAGAACTACAGTTTGGACAAGTGTGAACTCAACTCAATCATTTTTAGAAGGGCATAGTACCCAGCAACACAATGCAGAACCTAAAGGATACTAAACAGTATAAAATGGTTATGACTAGTGGTGAGGAACCACTGATCCTTCCACAACAGTTGATAAGGAAGCATGAAAGCTTAGCAAAGTCTGAGTACCCAAGATGTCAATGTCGTACTGTGATAATAAATTAGGTGTTACTTAGGAGACAACCCAATGTACACACTGGCGCTTAGGCGCCCAAGTATATCCCTTTTGACCCCGGTAATTTTTTTCTATTTTTTGTTTATTGAGGACAAGATACCTCTTTTTAGATAGGGTATAGGTAGTTATAGGGCTCAGTGAAATCTGAGCAGCCTTGGCCTATAACTACCCCAAATTTTGAATCTTAAGGGTTTTCTTGCCTATGTTTTTTCCCTATGGATATTTAATTTCAATTGGACCAGTATGTTTAGGATGTTTCGGTAGTATTGGTAGCATATAGTACTGATATCGGTACCATATATGGGTTTTTGTGTTTTTTTATGAAAAATGATACCCACCAAATTTTTGATTAGTTAGTCCAGAAAGCAACCATGCATGTTTAATTATGTTGACAAAACTTGTTCTGATAAGTGAGGATAAAATTTAGATAAAAAGCATGATCTAAGAGTTTGTGTTGATAGTGTAATCAGTGCCATGTGAATGTGAGCATACTTTTGCTAAATTCATGAATCGTGTTTCAATTCAGAACTTGCTTTGTTACTCTGATTTAGACTTTAGGTTAGTTGGTTAGGAAAGGATCTTAGGTCATTGTTCATAATAGTCCACTTATCCTAAATGACCAACTAAATGTGTTAAATATCCCTTGATCCTACTATTTGAGCCTAACATGTACCTTTTCTTTGTAAAAACCTAAGTAACCTAGCCTTATTAGATGTAAAATCCTGAAATTGGCACTAGTCCTTCCTTGAACATTATGCACCTTGACTGAGGCAAAAGCCTAAGTTGAGGGTGGCTATCAAAAGTGGCCCTGGTTCCTAGGTGGGATAATTTGCACCTCAACTCAAGCCAAAAGCCTATATTGAGGGTAGTTGGTGTAAAGGTAAAACAAAAAATAAAGGGGGGAAAGCTAGTGATACATGGAAAAAGGAGAAAAAATGTGTACTGGGTGCAAGAAAAAAATTAGTGATGTCTTAGCCATGAACCAAAAAGATAATGAAGTCTAAATATAAGGCAAAAAGTTGAAAAATGAAAAGAAAGTACCCAAAAATTCTTGAAATAGGAGAAAGGGAGAATGAAATAAATTACAGTATTGGTAGGGAAAAAGTGTAGAAAAATATAGTTTCAAGGACGGCCTTTAGTCACTATGTTCCCAAAACATCATACCAAAGCCCCCTAAGCCTACGTTACAAGCTTGTGACATCCTAAAGTGATCCTAGTCCAAGTAGTCAAAGGTCTTAATCATGAGTAAAGGGGTAAGCCTATGGTATTGAGCATGATATATTATTATATTTTGTGAGAGTGAGTAATTTTGCATAGTGCTAAAAGTATACATGAAAATATCTTTATGAGTGAGATATGAGACTTCTTTCTGTGAGGGAACTCGCATTGCATTGTTAAATTAGACTCATTCAGTGATTGTGTCTTGTTGATGGTTACCTCACTTGTCATAGCTGCATTGTCACATGTATTGATCTGTGTTGGTTTGTTGGATAGGTATCTGATTTAGTTTCGAAAGTGTGGTGGGGGAAACTGTGTTTAAGTTTGATGAGATATATGCCTTTAGATTGAGGTCTGTGTGTTACTATGCTGCTTATCCATCGCTTGAAGACAATCAACAATTTTAAGTTGAGGGTGTTTATGTGCTGTCAAAATACAACACTTTTGATGCTTAAAACTTGAAATTTGTGTGTTCTCAATACGATGTTAATGGGCTTGATGTGTTTTTATATTTGTTTTGCAGGATTTCAGGGTTGGCACAATTTTTGGGCAAAATATGCTGAAGTTGCTAAAGTTGAAGATCCACAAGATTGAGGTCTATGTGTTACTATGCTGCTTATATAGATTGAGTCCATGGCTTGAGGACGATCAACAATTTTAAGTTGAGAGTGTTGATGTGCTGTCAAAATACAATAACTTTGATGCTTAAAACATGAAAATTGTGTGTTATCAATGCAATGTTAGTGGGTTTGATGTGTTTTTATGTTTATTTTGCAGGATTTCAGGGTTGGCAGAATTTTTGGGCAAAATGTCCAGAAGTTGCTAAAGTTAAAGATCCATAAGACCCTTTACAAGCCGTAGAATATTCTACGAGCTATAAAAGGGGTTTTGTATGTAATTTCAGTGAAGGGTGTATTTCTGAAGTTGAGCCTATGAACTTACAGACGAGTTGTATAAGACTTTATGAGTTGGAGACCTGCTATTGTAACATGAGGATCAAAAGATGGGGACTTTTTGAAATTTCACCGGACGAAACCCCCTACAGGTTGTAGAACTTTTTATGGGCCATAGAGGGATGTCGTAAAAGACAAGTCCAGAATCCAAGTAATAGTTCAAGAAAGCCTGACTACGAGCTGTAAACTATTATATGGCCCGTAGAATACCTCGTCGAGCCTGTTGACCAGTTGTCCTATTTCATTTTGGTTTTGTATTTTAAATACAATAAATAGGTTTTTTTAAGGTTATTTTTCATAGAGGACGAAGGGAGAATAGAAAATAAACATTAGAGAGTTTGAGAAACACTTGTAAACTTTAATTTCATCTTATAATTTCAATCTTGTGATTCTCATTGAAGGGTTGGATTTCTTGTGCTTAATTTTATTGTGTAAGTGCTCAATTATATTATTCAATTTCATAAGTCTTGTATTTACATTGATCGTGAGTAGCTAAATCCACAACTACGGTTGTGGCAAACATGAAGAACTAATAAGGTAAAACTAGACATTTGTAACTCTTTAAAAGTGTGCATGCATGTATTAATTAATTCTCTTTGTATTGAATGTTTTCTGATGGTGGTCAACATTAGAACCTGCCTAGTGTTACTTATTGGATCAAGGTAGTAATGAATTGTTAAAGAGAATAATTAATAGGATTCAATCGATGTTTGTCATCTAATAAAATGAACTAGGCCCAGGGGAGGTTGTACTAGGATAATAGGTAAGGGTTAGTAATGTCGCACTTTGGGCATGAACAAAATAACGTAGTGAAATATGTCTCTCACCTGGGTTAAAGGGTTTGGTAAACTTAAGTTACCATTCTGCATGCTACACACCAAATTGGTTAGATTATATATGTTGACAATGACCGCTAAGTTAGATTATATATTTTGACAATAGAAAAGAATTTGATTATCTAGTAATACTAAGTTAGGGAATCATGGGGAACACAATACCCTAGTTCATCTTCATATTAGTTTAAACCATGTTTTAGTTAGGGTTACTTTTACTAGTTATTATAAAACCCTCCCTCTTTTGGGAGATAAGTTGGTTAATCACCCCAAATTGCAATTAAGTTATTCTAAGTCTACCATATTCCCTGTGAGTTCGACCCTTACCTTGGTTAGATTATATATGTTGACAATGACCGCTTTAGCCTTAAAAAGGAGGTGTAGTTTTGACGAAATCACCTATGCACTTCAAATGGACCTGGAGGAGGAAGTTAAAAAGATCTTTTGGGAAGAGTTGGATGAGGTTGTGAGAGGTACACCTGCTACAGAAAAATCTTAATTGGGGGAGATTTTAATAGGCATATCGGTGCAACTTTTTATGGGTTTGAAGATGTTCATAGAGGCTTTGGTTTTGTGAAAAGGAATGGAGATGGGACGTCTCTCTTAGATTTTGCCAAAGCCTTTGATTTAGTTTTTGCTAACTCATGCTACCCAAAGAGGGAGAATCACTTGATTACCTTTTGTAGTATGGTAGCTAAGAATCTAAATGATTACTTACTCCTTTAGATGGGAGACAAAAGCCTTTGTAAGCATTTCAAGGTTATTCTGAGTTAAAATATTTTCACTTAACATGGCTCTTAGTGATGGACTTAGAAATTAGGAGAATAAAGAAGAAAATGGTTATCTATGCTCAACAAAGGATTAGATAAGGAGGCATGACTCCCGCTCTTTCTCGAGAGATAGGAGAAAAAATTGAGTAGTTAAGGGGCTTGGGGGAGTACCAGAGATATGAATAGTATGTGGGATACTACTGCTAGTTGCATTAGAAAAGTAGCTACCGATGTACTAGGGGGTTCGAGAGGGATCTTTGGTGGATGTCAGGGTGATTGGTGGTGGAATGGAGAAGTTCAAAGCAAAACGAAAGCTAAGAAGGTTGCTTATATGGAGTGGTTGGAGTGTAGGGATAAGGGCGAAAAGTGAAGAAAGGTGATGTGTGCTAGTTACAGTGTTTAAGCACCTGTATGTAGAGCTAAGTGATAAAGACAGGGACAAGAGATTGTATAGGCTCGCTAGAGAGAGAGAGAGAGAAAAGCTTATGAATTGGACCAAGTGAAGTGCATTAAGGATGTGGAGGGTGATGTGTTGGTGGATAAGACCTCCATTAAGCTAAGGTGGCAAGCCTACTTCCATAAACCCTTAAACGGAAAAGGAGGTAGAGATATTGAGCTGAGCTAGTTGTCACACTCCAATGGTCATCAAGATTTTGGTTATTGTAGGTGTTTTAGAACTAAGGAGGTTAGACATGCCATTAGTAGAATGAAGAAAGGGAAGGTGATCGGTTCCGATGAGATTCCGGTGGATATTTGGGAAAGCATAGTCAATGATGGTATAAAGTGGTTGACTAGGCTATCTAATGCTATTATGAAGGCTTCTAAGATGCCTGATGAATGGAGCAGGAGTACAATGGTCCCAATAGAACAAGGGTGATATTCAAAACTGTAACAACTACAAGGGTATCAAGTTGGTAAGTCACATTGTGAAGGTCAGGGAGAGAGTGGTGGAGATGAGGGTGAGAAAAAGAGTGTCTATTTTAGAGAATTAATTTGGATTCATGCCAGGGTGGTCTACTACTAATGCAATTCATCTTGTTCAGAGATAAGGGGAGAAATATAGGGATAGAAAGAAGGACCTATAGTTCATTGATCTCAAGAAGGCGTATGACAAAGTCCTAACGGATATCCTATAGAGATTTTAAGAGATGAAGGGTGTTTTAGTGGTGTATATTAAGGTGATAAATGATATGTATGATGTTGCCAAAACTTGATTAAGAACGATGGGAGGAAACTCAGACTATTTTCCTATTGAGATGGGGCTTCATCAAGGATCGATGTTGAGCTCATTCCTTTTTGTCTTAGCAATAGATGAGCTGACACAGTCTATTAAGGAGGAGGTTCCATGGTATATGTTATTTGCAGATGACATCGAATTGATTGATGAGGCTCATGCTAAAGTTAATGATAGATAGGAGGTTTGGAGACAGGCTTTGGAATCTAAAGGGTTCAAACTGAGCTGGACCAAAATCGAATACTTGGAGTGCAAATTCAGTGTTGCAAGGGATGAAGCAGACTTTGAAATAAGCCTTGATACTTTGTCCATTCCTAAGAGAGAAAGCTTTAAATACCTTGAGCCTGTCAAAATACAACATTTTTTATGCTTAAAACTTAGAATTTCATGTATTCTCAATGCAATATGAGTAGGTTTGATGTGTTTTTATATTTGTTTTGTAGGATTTCTGGGATGGCACGATCTTTAGGCACAGTTTGCATAAGTTGCTGAAGTTGAAGTTTCGCGAGACCCTTTAAGGGTCATAGAGTATTATATGAGTCATAAAGAGAGTTTCATGTACAATTCCAATGAAGGGTGGATTTTTGAAGTTGATTCTACGAACATGCAGATGAACCGTACTAGACTTTATGAACCATAGACTTTGTATCGTGTCCTGAGGATCAGAAGGTAGGGATTTGCTGAAAATTCATCAGACGAAACCTCTTATGGGCCGTAGAGTGGTGTCATAGAAGGTAGCCCCAAAATTGAAGCAACGGTTCACGAAATCCCGGTCATGGGCCGTAAACTATTATACGGCTTATAGAGACACTCATAGAGCCTGCCGACACAATTATCTTATTTTATTTTGGTTTTGTATTTTAAATATTATAAATAGGTTTTTTAGGTTATTTTTCATTGTGGATGGGAAGGAATAGTAGGGAGATTTTAGAGGAACGTGATAGAGCTTGAGGAATACTTGTAAAACTTTCTTTTATCTTTTGATTTTAATGTTGTGATTCTCATTGAAGAGTTTGGATTTCTTATGCTTAATTCTCTTGTGTGAGTTCTCAATTATGTTGTTCAGATTCATAAGTCTTGCATTTACACTGATCATTAGTAGCTAAATCTACAACTAGGGTTGTGGGAACCATGAAGAACTAATAAAGTAAAATTGGATAATTTGTAATTCTTGAAAATTGTGCATGCATGTATTAATTTATTTTCTTCATATTGAATGCTTTCTAGTGGTGGCCAATATTAGAACTCGTCTAGTGTTACTGATTGGATCAAGGTAGTAATGAATAGGAAAAGAGATTAATTAACAAAATTTTATTGATGTTTTTCGTGTAATCAACCGAACTAGACCAAGGGGAGGTTGTACTAGGATAATAGGTAATGGTTAGTAATGTCACACTATGAAGATGGACTAAATCATGTGGTGAAATTTGCCTCTCACTTGGGCCAAAGGATTTGGTAAACTTAACTTACCGTTCTACCTACTATACACCAAAAATGAATTTAATTATCTGGTAATACTAAGTTAGGGAATCATGGGGAACACAATGCCCTAGTTCCTCTTCAGACTGGTTTAGTCCTTGTCTTATCTTAGAATTACATTTCATAGTTATTATAACGCCCCCTCTTTTGGGAAGATAAGTTGGTTAATCACCCCTAATTGCAATTGAATTCTTCTAAGTGTATCATATTTCCTGTGGGTTCGATCTAACCTTGGTTATGTTATATATCTTTACAACGACTACTTTAGCCCAAAAAAGGAGGTGTATCTTGAGCGACATCAATAAGTCATGAAAATACAACATTTACAACGCTCAAAACATAGGATTATTGTGAGTTCTTAAGCGTGTTTTGTTAGTTTGATATGCATTTTGTAATTAGTTTCAGGAAAACTAAGGTTTTATGCATTTAACGGACAGTGGCCTGATTCATTTTGATCTATCAAAGGAGCTTGAATGAATTCATAAACGAGCAATTTCAACATGCCATAGGAACCTTTGAAACAACAATGTGAAGGTTTGACAACCTTATGAAGGCCGAATGGATGAAATTACGCATAATTGTGTAATCATTTGAATTAAAGAGAGTAAATGTGCATAAGATAGACTAGATTCACATATACAGGTGTTGGTCATGAGCATAATGCGCATATTAGGCATTGGAAGCAAAGCAAGATAATTTTGAACCAATCATGCACACCGTGAGACCCTTAAAGGCTTGTACTGTGTTGGATAGAGGACACCTTCCATGAAAGGGCATGTCGTGAAGGATCCTAGTTGAATATAACCATGTTTAGCACTAATGGCCTCACCATGAGCCATACAAGGTTCATGATGCACTCTATGAATCATGAAGGTGCACGTGAAAGACATCAAGGCCATTGGACCACATGAAGTTTAAGACAACCTTTATGATGGATTCCATGACTCATGGACCTATTCATGAGTCGTGAAGGTGCACATGAAGGGAAGGCGTACTGGGCAGCATCTATTCAAAGGAACGCACCATAGATGAGATACAAAATCTGTGAAACTGACCATGGATCGTGGTCAATATCATGAAGGCCAAGTTGTCTAGATTTTAAGTTTTCCATTTCCATTTAGAATTAATCTTAGGATATTATAATATTAGGTTTTGTCAAATTTTTTATATACATTAATTTCGCACGTTTTGGGACTGCAAATACATGTAACAAATAAAATTATCACATTGATTTTCTCCTTCAAATTGCTTGGATAATGAGCAAACGAGTGCTACTTCTAGTTGTGGCTTTTGTTAACTTTCAAGGATCAATTGAGTTTTTGTTCCTTCTTTCATTGTGTGATTGACGAATTGATTTATTTTTCCTTGTAAGTGAATTAAATATGAATTATAGCAAAATTCTTATTTTAACTCTTGCAAGTTCGATTAATTAAAAGCACAAACAGCGTTATAGGAACCATGACATTATAACAAAGTAGGAAAACTTGGTTGTAGAAACGATAACATTATAACAAAGTAGGAAAACTTAAGGTTTTATTACAAGATGTATTACATGTATTGTGATTATATTTATCTATAAGTCTTTCTTGATGAGTGCACATATTAAGAACTTTCCTGTATTCATTAATTTTCCTAGAGGAAAGTAATGATTAGGACAAGGTAATCATAACAGTACATAGATGCATTCATCCTTGGTTTGAGTCCCTTGGGCCTGAGAGAGGATAGAATACTTAGATCTAGGGTGAGTTTGTATCTACAATACTTGAGCCGGAGAGGGGATAGTAAATCCGAGACCAATGAGCAATGGTTAGTATACACACATTCTGAGATGAAAGGTGATGAAAGATGTCTAGGAAAGACCGAGAGGTGAACTAAAGGATTACATAATTTCAAGGTTTTACATGCAATGCGGTGAACTAAAGGATTACATAATTTGAAGGTTTTATATGCAATGTAATGAACAATATTGCCAATGCTAAATGCTATAGAGTTATATGTCATGGAGACTACAACTCTAGACTTTTATCACACCGTCAAAGCTTTAGTTTGTTAAGTTCGCATTCGTAATGGTACTTAATATCTTGCTTAGACCAAAGCCCCTATTTTAACTTTTTGCACTATTTGTTTTTATAGTATAACCAACCCTTGAGATAGGATAACTAGTAGAGTTGTTTCAACCTATTCCCTGTGGGATCGACCCCAACTCTTAGTTGGATAAATAAACTTCTGATGATTGTCAATATTTCTTTCGAGAAGTATAACTGAAACATTATAAAAAAATGGCATCATTGCTGAGGATTACAACTTTGAAATAGATTTGGAGACAAGCACTAAGCCTATCTCTATCCCTCCTTATCAGATGCCCTCCTCCCCCCCCCCCCCCCC
>DF360780.1:35464-55195 GCA_000787875.1 Solanum virginianum | reverse complement strand
ACATACAATCTTTATTTTACACAAAACAAGGTTAGAAATCAACATACCTTTTAAACCTCTCAAAGGGTCCTAAATCGCCAAAGTCGTAGAAAGAGACATTTTCTTGGCCAACTAACACTTTCATGCTACTTAGGGGACTCAATATAGTGGATTAACATCAACAATTTGATCCACGCTACTTAGGGGACTCAATATGGTGGATTAACACTAATAATTTGGTTAAGAAATAAAGAAAAGAGAATTTTGATTTTCTTGTGGGGTGGCCGAGAGCCCCTTTATGTTGTTCAAAGTTTTCTTGTTGTTTTTCTTGGCTAAGTGTTGGAAAGAAAAAGATGATCTTGATCTTGTGGTGTATATACATATATATAGACAATTCTTAATCAAGGTTAGTGGCCCATACCACACACTTGTAGCACTTAAACTCCAACACAAATCAAGTTTGTCCCATTTAAGTTTTTCAAGACCCCAACTTTTAGAAACTCCACTTTAGCCCCTGAACTTTTCCTAATCAAGCCAATTAAGGACATACGAATCCTATCATCCCAAGTTTTAAAAATTCTACTTGTGTCCCAAACTTTCCAATAATACTACTTTAGTCTCCAAACTTTCCAATAATACCACTATGGTCTCAAATTCCCATAACGGTTCTAATGCACAAAAACTATGGGTTCTAACAGTCACAACCCAAAATCGAATTGCAACTAAAAGAAAGTAAACCAAGATAAAAAGAACCACAACACTTAGAGTTGAAATTTCAAAACCTGGAGCCATGAGTATATGAGCTTCTAAACATCATGAAAGCATAAATATAAGCTTCTATACTTTCCACAATTACTTTTTTATGAAAGAGAAAAGATAAAAAAGTTTGAACATTTATTCAACTATTTTAAATAATTAAAATGTAAAAAGTCCCTAAAATTAAGTTAATAAGGAGAGAATTCTAATGCACTCTATGACCTCTAAACTAAAAAATTGTACATAACTAAATACAACCTCCATCTTCTTCCACTATTGCCGCCTTCACTCACCAGAGAGTAAACCAGGTATAATTCATATTTTCTCTCTCGACCCCTTCTTTAATTCCCCACCAAGCCCCTAGCCCCTGTGAATTAAATGCAAAATTCTTGTGTTAATGGTGATAACTTGTCCTGAAGTTGTGAGAACCTACTATGGATGATTCTCTTTTTTGGTTATAAACTATAATTTTCATAAAAAATTAGGCGGATTAGAACTTTATGGAACTGCACTCCATAAGTTGTGTAGTGCCCACAATGTGTTTGATAATTTGCCACTATGACATTTAGGCCTACTTGGCTAAGTTTGTGTAACCAAAGGCTTATGGTAGTTTCTTTGGATTTGAGTACGGATGTTAAATATGTTGTTGCATTATGATTTCTTGTCATTTTTTAAATTGGAAACTTTTATTGCTATACCAATTGAGGGAGATAAGGTGTAGTGTAGAAAATCTATATTGTTAAGTGTGACTTGCTTCGATAATGAACTTGTATTTTTGCATGAGCTAATCTGATTCTTATTTGATGCATAATGTACTCCTACTTAATTGCACTGGTGGAGTCAGGATTTTCATTAAGGGGTGTCACAATATAAAGTAAAAATGTATATGCTACTAGCAAGGGTAGAACACACAACCTCGGACAATTTATGCAGCCCCTTAACCACTACACTAACACCTTAAACTTGGGTAAAGAGGTGTCAACTCCTATATATATCTATCTATTAAACCAAATTTTGACCTATTTATAAAATGCAATTTTCCAACAAAGCTTGACACCCCCCCCCCCCAAGAAATAGAAGCTTTTCCCCTGCCTAATTGAGTTCAATATTGAAGTTAAGGGAGATATTTGGAGGTCAATAGGATGTCTTTGCATGATAAGGTATCCTTTCGCACATTAACTTAGTGTTATGCTCTCTAGTAATTTGATAATATGACAAAGATAATGAATCGCTCATGAAAACAAAGTGAGAAAAATGGTGAAGATTTGTTTTATTATTGGAGAGTGTAAGATTAGAGTCACATTAGGTGTAGAACACTGCATAATTGTCACTCTTGAGAAGCCATGGATTCATCATAGGTATATGGTAAGATGGAAGATGAATCACCATTGCCTCTTTACATTAGTGTGTAATTGAAATAAAATACTACCTCTATCTCATTTTATGTAGCACCCTTTAACTTGACATGGTGTTTAACAAAAAAGGAAAAGCTTGAAATTTGTGGTTTAAAAGAATTTTTAGATATTTATATGGCTGAAAATCATTTAATTAAGGGTAAAAAGGGAATTTTAAAGTTAAATTATTTTCAACTAGAATAAGATGACATTCTTTTTGGGACAGATTTAAAAGGAAAGGGTACTACAGAAAATGGAATGAAGGGAGTAATACCAATCTATGTAAATAAAGCTTGAAGACAATGTTCATTGAGCTTTGAGAGGTGATGGGGCATTGTTAATGTCTATGGCATCCACCAAGAACATTTAATAGCCTCCATGAGTTTTGAAAGTTATTTTTAGGGTACCCTTAGTTGCATTCTCAATTAATGGTAACCTTGTTCGTTAATCCACCTTAAAAATTATCTCGTCTCACCAATTCATCTAATAAGTCCTCAATGAGTGGTATGAAATCTTATGCCTCACCGTGCATCTGTTTGATTCCTTATGGTCCACATACAAATGCCAATAACCCTTTGTAAAAAGAACTCCAATAACCAACCTTCTTTCCAACCAAAACAAACAGATATTGTGCAGAACAAACAAATATTGTGCAGAACAAAGCTACTTGGTTATACTATTCCCATCTCCAATATGACTTGTCTAGTTAGTACTAACAAGTCAATGACCAAATATAAATGTACTAGCTCAGGAACTATGAGTTTGAATGCTGAAAGTTTGTCTAGGAAACTCTATTTTCTTATGTGGCCCTGTAATGATGTCTGATCTATAATGTTCTAAAGACCAAGAACACTTTATGGGAATATGCTGTGAGTATCTTTTTAATTTGTAAGAAATTCATTTTCTTTGGAGAGTTTGATGTCATAGTTTATTTACTATCAAATTTAAATGATCTTTGTGTTTCAGTATGATTCATTTATAATGGAACACTATGACTTTCCCAACTGAAATTGATGATAGTCCTAAGGGTGGTTCAAATTATTCGAGCAAATTTCTTCTTTTTTGTTTTTTTAATAATGGTGATGCTTGGGATAGCTCTCTTGCACCTTTACTAATCTACTAGGTACATGCTATCTCTCACCAACGTAGGTGCCAAATAAGTCCACCGAGGAGTAACATATTTTCGATATGTAAGTGGTATAGTCACTACCTATAAGGTGAGCCCTATAGACACCTTACTACTTAGAAAACTCTCTCTCTTGTCTTGTCAATCTAGTATTACCATACCACAGAACTGCCTTTATGGGTAGAATATCTTAGAAAGATATCTTTCCCTTCTTTCACTCTTGAACTACTTAAACAAGGAGGCCCTACTCAGTTGGTAAGAAAGCATGTAACATTTGTTTATTCAACTGGATTTGAACCCTAGTCTATCGTATTCTATCCCAATTTCATTTACTACAAGTCCACATACTTGGCCATGGTTATTGATAAATTATGGCAATAATATGTGACTAAGTTAATTAAAAAAGAAAGAAATCTTAAAACCCCTAACCTTATCCATAAAAGAAATTAAAATGGAATCTTGTTCATATTAATTTGGTGTGTAATTTTTGTTTACCTATGTGCTAGACATTTATATATTGAAATGCTGAGTCTGATGATGCTATCTTTTGATTTTTAGATGTGGGCGTGATCAGAATTGGTGTTGTGTTCTGCCATTTGATTTATCCAGTTCTAGTACACCATCAAAAGGAGAGCTCTCAATTTGCACTAATGACTTGTGAGAGCTTTTGTTTGTCTTGCAAAGGTTCGAGCACATCACATGAAAACATTGAGCCCAAAGTCTACCTACCGAATTTTCAAACTCATAGAACAATGCAAAAACATAGCTACCCTCAAGCAAGTGCATACTCCAATGATTATAACTGGTCTTATTCTCCACATTTACCCTCTCAGTCGTATTCTTATTTCATCCTCCACCATAGCTGGCACCATTTCATATACTCTGAGCGTCTTCAACCATGTAACCAAATCTTCCTTTTCAACACCCTCATCTCATCATCACATTCTAGGAAATAAGATGATCAGAAAACTCACTTTGCATTAGCCCTTACACTTATATTCTGACGCAAACCACTCTCATACCCATCAGTTACACCTACCCTTCTCTTTTTAAGGCTTACAGTTCTCAACCATGGCTTTAACATGGCCGAGCCTTGCACACCCATGTCTTAAAATTCTTCAAACCATCTTATGATTATTTTGTTCAAGCCTCATTGCTTAATTACTACTCCAAGTGTGGCGAATTGGGTGTTTCAAGAGTCCTCTTTGATCAAATTACTAAACTTGATCTTGCTTCTTGGAACTTCATACTTTCAGCTTATGCCTATAATTTTTCTGTTTATTATGGATCCAATCTTGATAATATGTATAATAGTTCTTGTTTATCATTGGAGGTTTTGCTTCTGTTTAGTCAAATGCAGGAATCTTTGACTTGTCCTAATGAAGTTAGTTTGGTGGCATTGATTAGTGCTTGTACTGATTTAGGTGCACTTAGTCAAGGAATATGGGCTCATTCTTATGTGCCTAAGAATGGTGTCAATCTCAATCAGTTTGTTGGCACAACATTAATCACAATCCATGCAAATTGTGGACGGCTTGATTTTGCTCGCTAGATATTTAGACACTTATTGTTAGAATGCCATGATTAGAGGAATTGTAGTTCATGGCCTTGGTTTAGAAGCTCTTAAAATTTTCAAGAAAATGGATTTAGAATGTTTAATTCCTGATGATGTCACAACGCTAGTTATAATATTTGCTTGCTCTAATGTGGGGTTCGTTGATCAAGGCTGCAAATTTTTTGAGTCAATGAAGGAGGATCATGGCATTGAGCCTAAGCTTGAGCACTATGGGATGTTAGTGGACCTATTTGGTTGAACAAGCCGAATAAAAGAGGCAGAGGAAATAGTTCAAACCATTCCTATGAAGCCAAATACAGTTCTTTGGAGGTCCTTACTCGGAGCTACCAGAGTTCATGGTAACTTAAAGGTAGGTGAATCAGCTTTGAAACAATTAATACAACTAGAGGCCAGACACCAGTGGGAATTATGTATTACTATCAAATATGTATGCTAGCTTGAACAGGTGGGATGATGTGAAAAATATATGTAAGTTGATGAAAGATTAGGGGATTGACGAAGCTCCTGGTAGTAGCATTGTCGATATGGATGGTGCTATGCACGAGTTTCTTATTAGCGATAAGACTCACCCAGAAGCCAAATGGATATATATGATGTGGGCATATAATGGAACAAAGCATAAATCATAAGCTAATGAACAATATAATCATTTTGGACATTACTTAAGACATAGAACTTAACGTAATGCATGTGGAAAGTAAATAGCGTACACTTAATTGATTTCATGATAAAGCACTTAGACTTGGAACAACAAGAAACATAGGTCATTATTTATATCTAAGCAATTTATTGAAACTTTTTTGGAACAACGATGCACTTACTTTAAGGGAAAGACCATCTTATCACGAAGGGGGATAGTAGTGATCACAATGAAGAATACCATGCATATTAGAAGAGAATATCATGTACCTTTATGAGAAATACCATTATATTTAACAAGGGACCATAATATATGTGGAAAAATTCCATTTGAACTTGTAAAACCATGAGTTACATGAACTTTAAAACACCTTTGGACATAACTTGAAGGAACCATCATAAGTCATAATAAAAAGACACCTTGGGATCATGAGAATGATGTGAACATATGTGAGAGCAATCTTTAACCAATAAGAACCATGCTAGTTACACCATAGAGTCCTGATATTTTCCCTACACTAGAAGAAGCGGGAGATCACTTGCCAAGGAGACTTCCTAAGATGCTTAAGTAGATCTATTAAAGCTAGCTATTAAGAAAACCTCTACTAACAGGTGGTCTAGAAGTCAAGCTCTACAAGCGGTGACCCATATTTCCTACGGTTGCACATAGTTATGGGACGATAAGATTCTACTAACGTTCTCTTGCCCTAGCTATAAGGAGTATCCACATTTATCCCAAGGTCCAATGGGTGCTAAGTGTGTCTCTCATGGAAAGGCCATAGACATGAATTGCCACGCCCCGGGAGGGTTTGTCATGCCCCGAGAAGGTACCTTAAATGTGGCCGACACTTAGAGACTATTGGTAGCCCCCAAGCGAACAACTTGATCTCAAGAAAGTCATTCAATCATCTAATTCAGTAGAAGACATTTAAAGTAATGGAACATAAGGGTGGGTACGGAATCTCTTCATAGGACAAGCTATAGAAAGTCATTCAATCATCTAATTCAGTAGAAGACATTTAAAGTAATGGAACATAAGGGTGGGTAACTCAACTTACTTCTAACTTAATACATAAGGGCCATAGGCCAACAAGATCAGTCTCAACATTTATGACATAATAGTAGATTTAAGAAACTCAGTTTATAGAAAAAAAGACCTCAACATAAATATCATCATCCTCTAGTCTATGAAGCCTCTACGTCTACAATCTAGAATAGTACCATGACAGGCCATGGCTACCATAACTCAAAATGAAACTAACTCAAAGCATAGAAATATAAAATAATATCCTCCAAATGTAGGGGAGGACTCACCAATTAGCAGTAGAGAGAGTAGGCCTTCAACAGAGCGCATGTTGAGGATCTCAAGTACCTATCTCTACATCATAAAAATATGCAGACCCAAATAGACGTCAGTACGTGGAATGTTCAAGCATGTAAAATGGATAAATAAAACAAATATAGGTAGAATAATATGGAATAACATCAACTCATAAGATACTCATCAGGATGTCAAGTGTCCACCTAAAGCAAGAATAAAGAGTAGACAAATGACTCATCAATATCAATCTATACTCATCCAGTCAACTCAACTTAGAGTACTATCAGTGCGGGACCTATCTAGCGTTTCTCTAATCGATAACCATCACCTACAAGCCGATGATGATACAACGAAGTGATGTCGTTGCCACATCCATCTAGTACCTTACCAGGGTAAAGGACATCACATCAATGGATCCAAAATAAAGAACATCAAGTCCTTTTTTGGGACTAAGGAACATCTAGTTTTACGGTTCAATCCTCTTTTACACTGACTATGTAGTTATTAAGTTTGAGTTATTATCTACTCTTACTCAACTTGGTGTTCAATACTCCTCCCAAGACTCAATATGCTCATAAGATATCAATCATCAGGATTACTGTCCTATCTAGTCTCATTGGACATTGTCAACTCAATTCGTTACGTCAACTCTTGAATTATGATCGTTATTTTAGGATTAACTTCATGATCTTTAAGACTCCAGGGACATCAATTTCATCAAAATCATTATCAATACTCTCATATAAGGATCACGATCACAGTTACATGCACGTTCATACTGACAAGGCTCTAAACTCATCTTCTAAGTTCATACTTGCAATCTTTGTAAAATAACATATAGGGTTTTACGAAATAATTCATGAAAATGCATTTATTCAATAAATAAAGTTTATGATGATCATCAAAAAGTGAAAATACGTAGGATATGTATAATTTACAAGAAAATACTCAAGAAACACATACATAAAAACTTAATATGTTCATTTATCAGTTTACCTCAATCAAGGGGCACATGGAAGAACAACTTCATGCTTTAGGTTAGCCTTACATACTTGGAATGAAGAACGATACTAATCTCCTCAAAGATTTAACTCGAATCTTAAGAACCCTAGCTTCTTTCTCTTCTTCACTCAAGAATTCTAACTTACTTTTAGTGTAAAAGGACTTCAAATGGGTTTAGAAACCCCTTTTAGACAAAAAACAAAAGACCTATTTTAATAATATTTTGTGTTTGGGAGGGGTTGGAAAAGGTCGGGAATGCCCCTCAAAAAAAATTGAAAAAAAAGGTTTGCCTCATACATTGTGGTACGCAATGCGGACATGGTTCATTTTTGGTATTTTTCAGAAAAATTCTTCGAATGAGTTTTTTAAACCAGTAGAAAATATTTGGATCAAAACTAAGTGCAAGTCTGTGGCAAGTGCGTGTTGCACACCTATCGTGCACCCTCACTAGAAATCATTTTCGCATCAAAAAAGTTATCTTTTAATTCGGTTGCTCTAACAATCAACCGAGATGACTTTCCTACTCAATTTTTCATGTTGATCATATATTTGGCCTCGGATTTGACATTAAAGCATGGGAAGATGCGTTGTGTGCACATCTCTCCTCTAGGAGTATTTTGGTAATTATACTGGGTGTTACATCATCTTCTCCTTGGAATCATTCGTCCTCAAATGATAAGTAAAAGTGGACATCAAGGTACGAATATACTCAAGACTCATCTCAATAACTCAAACTCTCAATTCCTTATCAACCTCATCAATCTCTACTCAGACTCGAAAATAAACACATCAACTCAAGAATAGACAATCAATTTAAATTAAGAGTAAGGGAATTACCTTCAACATTCTCATCGTCAGGCATAGATAGATATGGGTGTTTGGCTTTCATATCTTCCTCAGCTTCCTATGTGGATTCATTAATGAATTGATTTCTCCATAGGACTTTGACTGAGACAATCTTTTTGGTTCTCAATTGCAAACCTGACGATCAATGATTTGTACCGGAATCTCTTCATAGGACAAGCTATCCTTTACTCCAATACTCTTAACAAGGATCATCAAAGCAGGATCTCCCAAGCATTTCTTTAACATCATAATGTGGAACATTGGATAAATTGCATCTAACTTGAAAGGCAGCTCTAACTCATAAGCAACCTTCCTAACCCTTTGATAATCTGATAGGGACCAATATAGCAATGACTCAATCTCCCCCTTTTTCCCAAATCTCAGGACACCATTCATAGGAGACATTTCTAAGTATACCTAATCATTTACCTCGAACTCTAAATCTCTCCTCCTTATGTCGGTGTATGCTTTCTAGAGACTCTGTACAATCTTCAACGTCTCTCTAGTAACCTTTACTTTCTCCATAGACTGGTGAACAAGATCAGATCCAATCAATTTGGCTTTTTCAACCTCAAACCACCCAATTAGTGATCTACATCTTCTCCCATATAGAGCCTTATAAGGGGCCATCTGGATGCTTACATGATAACTATTGTTATACAGGAGAATTTGATCAATGGTAAGTGGTCGCCCTAATTTCCTTTGAAGTCAAGGACACAAGACCTTAACATATCCTCCAAAGTTTGAATGGTGCATATTGCTTGACCATCTGTCTGAGGATGAAAGGTTGTGCTCAGATTTACTTTAGTACCCAATCCCATAGGAGTTGAATTGAGCTCCTCTATCCGTGATGATAGATAATTGAACTCCATGCAACCTCACAATCTCGCAAATGTACAACTTGGCATACTCTTCTATAGTGTTAGTTGTCTTGACTGCTAAGAAATGGGCTGATTTGTCATCCTATCCACAATCACCAATGTCTAATCATGTTGCTTTCGATACCTCCATAGACCAATAATAAAGTCCATGTTGATCATCTCGCACTTTCATTCAGGAATCTCAAAGTTTTGAGCCAATCCATATAGTATTTGATGCTTAACCTTAACCTATTGACAATTTGGACACTTAGAAACAAACTCAGCAATATCCCTCTTCATTCTATTCAACCAATAGACTTCTCTCAAGTCATGGTACATCTTGGTGGAGCCAGGAAGAATGGAATTACTAGAGTTGTGTGCTTCAGCCATAATTCTATCTCGTACTCCATCAACATCAGGAATGCACAACCTACTCTGGAACCACAACACTCCATCTCCCCCTTTGGAGAAGACCATCACCTTTTGTTTATGGACAACCTCTTTCAATTGAAGTAGGATAGGATCTTGGTCTTGTTTTTCTTTAATCTCTGTCACTAAAAATGAAGTAGACCCATTCTGAACATTAATTCCACTTTCAACATTCTCTTCAAGTTGTACACCTAATCGGGCCAATCTATGCACTTCCTTAGCCAACTCTTTCCTCCCTTCCTCAACATGGGTAGTGCTACCCATAGATAACCTGCTAAGAGCATCCACAAAAATGTTACCTTTATCTAGGTGGTAGAGAATGCTCCTATCATAATCCTTGAGCAACTCTAACCATCTCCTTTATCGCAGGTTGGGCTCTGACTGAAGACATATGGCAGGTTCTTGTGGTCAGTGAATACATCCACATGCACTCAATAAAAGTAGTGATACCAGATCATAAGTTCGAACACCACTGCCAACTCGAGATCATGGGTTGAATAGTTCCTCTCATGAACCTTAAGTTGTTTAGAGGCATAGACTGTCACCTTGCCTCTTTGCATCAGTACACAACCCAATCCAACTCTATACGCATCACAATATATCACAAAGTCTTCCGTCCTATTAGGCAAAGTCAAAATTGGTGCAGTAGTCAATCTAGTCTTCAATTCTTGGGAACCCTTCTCACATTCATTAGACCACCAAAATTTGACCTTCTTCTGAGTCAATTTGGTCAATGGTGCAGATAGGGAAGAAAATCTATCAATAAATCTGTAATAGTATCCTGCCAACTCGAGAAACTTCTTATATTAGTTGGAGATGCCAGTCTGGGCTAGTTCCTAACCTCTTCAATATTTAAGGCATCTACTGGAATACCATTACCCAAAACAACATAGCCTAGGAAGGTCACTGATTTAAGGTAAAATTCACACTTCGAGAACTTTGCATATAACTCATGGTTTTTAAGAGTCTACAAAACTATTCTAAGGTGATTGACATGCACTTTTCCATCCTTAGAATATACCAGGATATTATCGAGAAATACAATCACGAACATATCAAGATACCATCTGAATACTCTATTCATCAAGTCCATAAAGTCTGTAGGTGCATTAGTCAACCTAAAGGACATGACTAAGAACTTAAAATGGCCATATCTAGTCCTAAATGTTATCTTTGGAAATTCCCTCACTTGCAACTGATGGTAACCAGATCTAAGGTCTATCTTTGAGAAGCAAGGGACACCTTGAAGTTAGTCAAATAGATCATTTATCATGGGGAGAGGATATTTATTCTTTATTATGACCTTGTTTTGCATATAATCAGTGCACATTCTGAGAGACCCATCTTTCTTTCGCACGAATAGGAAAGGAGCTCCCCAAGGAGAAACTCTTGGCCTAATAAAGCCTTTTTATAACAAATCCCTCAATTTCTCTTTCAACTCTTTCAATTCAGTGGGGCCTATCCTATATGGTGGAATTGAGATAAGATAGGTATCGGGAAGAACATCAATCCCAAAGTCGATCTCCCTATCAGGAGGGACTCCAGGCAGATCTCCAGGAAACACTTCAAGAAACTTATTTACAATCAGGACTAATTCTAGAGTAGAAGGCTCAACATCATCAGACTTAACTCATACGAGATGGTAGATAGACCCTTTAGAGATTAGCTTTTTGGCTCTACGGTAGGAAATAAACTTGCCTTTAGGTGCAACAGAACTCCTCTTCCACTCTAGGACAGGTTTATTTGGAAATTGGAACTTAACAATTCGGGTCCTATAATAAATGGAGGTATAACAGGCATGGAGAGGGATACTACACAATCCCAATAGACCCTCTTAGTTAGGAGAAACTCACTAGTAGGAGGGCAAACAGTAATAGGTTCAAGCAAACACTTTAGACGAATCTCAAATCTATTAGCCACATAGGGAGTGACACAAGATAGAGTGACACCCAGATCAAGTAATGCATAATAATTAAAAGTAAAGACATGAAGCATACCCATGATAACATCTAGTGCAACTCCCTAATCCTATCGATTACCCATCACATATAGATGATTTGTTTCTCTGCCTGTGCCCGCAGTGGTACTCCTCTGATGACTATCGGTTGGGGTTACTATAAAGGACTGTGCTTTGTTAATTCCATCACCCCGTCTTCTCATAGATAATCTTTTAGATAAACCTCTTAAAGAATTAGAAGGACCAGGAATAATTTTACTACTTGTCTTTCCCTCCTATCCAATGATTGAACAAAAAAAAGGACTAATTCATTCTTTTTTCTAATCAAGGGGAACATTTCTAATTCTTAATTCTATAAGGTTGAATAAAAATCCAATTGACCATTTGATATAATTGCTATGCTTAGTGTGTGACTCGTTGGTTTTTTTAGGGTGAGGATTAAAAAAGCCCAGCCTACATAGTATGAACTAAAAACTATAGAACTAATAACCAACCCATCACTTTGCATTATCTGGATCTAAAGAACCAGTCAAGATATGATATATAAGTCATATCTGGAAGCATTTGCGCCCTCATGGTACTTACCCAGGTAGAGTTTGCCACACTTTCTATAGGGTGGCTTTCCCCTCGAACCTTGAGTCACACTAGCCTGGGAATGAGAACTCTGAGCCATGAAATTTTGATGACCATAAAATTTTTTATCATACCTATTATGTTAGATGGGCGCACTCACAGAAGAGGGTGCATAACTAGAAAACCTCTTCTAAAAGTAAGACTTATCTCCCTTATTCTGCTTATACTTGCTAGGCTTATGCCCTGCTGATTTGGCTTTCTTACTCAAATGCTCTTTGCTGTCTTTCTTCTTATCCTCCTAAATTTAGTAGGCATAAATCATAATTCTGGAGATATCTATACCTAGGATGTCATGCCTCGGGAGGGTACCCCAGATGTAACCTCTGTCAGAGATTATTGCAAGTCCCCAAGTGAACCACTTGGCCTCATCACATTCATTCAATCAATAATCTCAAGAAAAATAGTGGAAGAGTAAGAAAAGTAATGGGCACATCTCATCTAGTCTCAACATAATATAAATCAATAAAAGGGCTAGTAGAAAGAGCTAGCTCAACAAGTCTTAACATCAACATTCAACTCTAGTCTATGAAGCCTCTATTACTATCAAGTGGTGCCAATGACAGACCCATGGCTACCTCAAAATTAAGTAAACCTAATCAAATCTAACTCTAAAAGCAAGATGAAAATAAATCTAATGAGTCCTCCGAAGTAGGGAAGGCTCACCAATCAGCTGAACATCTTAGATCCTAAGGCCTAATCCATATATTTGCATCATGAAATTATGCAGCATCGAGTGGTGTCAGTACATGGAATATACGGTATGTAAAGTAGCTAAAGGAAACAGAAATAGGTATAATAATATGGAACAACATCAACTTAAAAAGATATCCAATCAAACTATCAAATGTCTATCTAAAGAAAGAATAAGGAGTACACAAGTGACCCATCAACCAACTCAACTCAACTCAATGAGACTCAACCCAACTCAATGAAACTCAACTCAACATCAGAGTACTATCAGTGTAGGACCTATCTGGGAGTTTCTTGGACTTACAACCATCACCTATGAGCTGGTGATGATACAACGAAGCAATTTCTCTGCGGCATCTGCCCAGTACCTTTCCAATGTGAAAGGGTGTGGCATCTATGGATCCATAATAACATCAAGTCCTCTTTTGGGACTATGGAAACATCTATTTTTCATGGTCTAATCCTCTCCTATGCTGGCTAAATAGTTATGAGTATGAGTGTGACTCTGACTCATTTCGGTGCTCAATACACCTCCCAGGACTCAATATCCTCATAAACATCCAATATTAATAGTTCTCATCATTTAGTCTCCTTGAGATAAAGAACATCAACTCATCTCATCAACCATCAATTCAATATATTAGGAATATTCTTTTAAGATTAAGTTCAACCTCTTTAATATTTTAAGGATATTAATCTCATCAACATCATCATCAACACACTCAATTCAGGACCACAACCAAAACAACAAGCACATTTATATCATCAAGGTTCTAGACTCATCTCCAAAGTTCATTCGTGCATGCTTTCAAAAGTTAACATATAGGTTTTATACAATATCTCATGAAAAGTATTCAATTCAAGAAAACAAGTTTATGATGGTCATCAATGTGTGAAAATATATGTAAGTAATATAGTTTTTAAGAACTTAATCAAGATAATACTTCAAGAATCATGTATGGGAACTCATTAAAACAAGTTTATGATGATCATCAACATATAAAAATACATGTAATAAATATAATTTCTCAAGAAAATAAATCAAGAATCATGTATGTAAACTCAAGAACTTTTAACTCACTTCTAAGACCATCTATGGGGCACATGGGAGAACAATCTCATGCTTTTAGTTTAACCTTACATACCAGAGAAATCCTTTCTTGGGATTCTTGAATTTGTCTTCTTGAAACCCTAGGTTATAATTTAACATTCTATTAGAGATTCACCTTGGGGAGGAATCTTGAAAGCTAATCCTAACTTGATGACTTCTTTGATGATTCTTGAGCGTTTATGTTTAGGAGTAAAGGAAAGGTTTTTTAATTATGAAAAATGACGTTTTATGTGGTTTGGGACCTTAAATAGACCCCCAAAGGTTTTAGGATGAAAGAACCCCCAAAATAAAAAGGAAAAAAAGTAATTAGCTTACCCACTAAGGGTCTGTGTTAGGTCTGCGATGCGGAGCTGTCGCGGACCTTCAGATAGCTGTGCATGTCTTCACTAAAATGGTCATAACTTTCTACTCCTAACTCTCATTAAGGAGAAATTAGATACATTAGAAAGCTAATTAAAATATCATTGATTTACATTATGGATCATGTAACCCATTTTATGTTAGGAGATATGCTCATTTGAAGTTGACCTTTCTATCTACTCAAACAAAAACTTAGTTGCTAGAGATTCTTTGGACTTGGCTTGAGTAAAAGATCTCTTATACTCATTTATTAAACTTAGGAGGGGTTGGGAAAGGTCTGAAATAACCCCCATGAAATGAAAGAAAATTCTTCTCGAAATTTACATAGGTCCCTACGTACCTCAGGCGCGGACCAGTGTATTTTCTTCCAAAAATTCTTCGAACGAGTTTTTCCAAATCCCGTCGAACAATTACAAAAATAAAGTGTAAGTCCACATTTAGGGTGCGTCGTGGCCCTGATGGACACAGACACTATATCGACTTTCAAATCAAAAAAATATTTTTTGATCTGATTGCTCTAAAATTTGAACGAGGCTATTTGCCCACTCTATTTTTCGTGTTGATTGGAAATCTGAGATCAGATTTGTAAATGGAGCATGGAAAGATGTGTTATGCACATCCCTCTACTAGGGGTATTATGATAATTTTATCGAGTGTTACATTATCTCCTCCTTGGGATCATTCATCCTCGAATAATGACTGGAGATGGACATCAAGGCACGAATAACAATCGAAATTTCCTCTCAATACTCAATCAATCAATCAAACTCTCAACTCCTCATCTATATTAATAGTCTCTATTCAGACTTAGGAATATACACATCAAGAATGTAATTACTCAAATACTCCAACTCATGAGTGAACACCGACTCAAGAGTAAAAAACTCAACTCGTTAGAGGGCATCATCATCTGTAGCTCAAAACTCTCGTCATGGCCTAAGTTTTACTGCATACTCTAACCAAAGTCAAGCCTAACTCAACGTCACCTTGTGCTACCTCGTAAGTTAGTCACAATCCTACAATATATCTCATAAGGTTCTCATTTTATACCTTAGACATCCTCACCGGAAGGCACAAAAGGGACAGGAAACTTGAGCAATTAGTATCATTCAAACACCTCGTCAATTAATTTTCGGACTCAAGAAGGAGGTCATCGACTCTAATCGAGAATACGACCATCGTGATATACAAGAATCTATGGACACTCTTGAGCTCAACTCCCCACCTCAATTGTACTCCCTTTCATGGCACTCTACTGCATTAACTTAAGCTTATAGCTCTTACTCAAATTTCCATCTAACCACCTCCCCCTCTTCCATTTAATCCTACTTCTAAGCCTTAAGGTGCTATTTATAAGATGATCATATTCATACAAAGTTAATCCTCAGTAGCCAACTCTAAACTTCCACGAGGCTTTCATTAAAAAATCACTAGTCCTCTTCACTACTCTTTCTCGAACCCCTATTACCGAGTCTTCACTAGTCCATCATCGATACTCACATGAGAACAACCATGAATTCAAGCCTATCACTCTAACCACTTTAACTATACCTTAGAATTTTCAAGCCTACTTAGCACTTCTGCCTCCACCATTGAATAAGTTCTCACTTAAAGTCACACCAACATACTCTTACCTATCTACTGTTCATCATAAGGTTTTATCTCTTTCCTCCTTCCTATTTATATCCCTATATGACACAAGTTTAACACCAATATCATAATAAGGATACACTCACTCCTCCTCGTCTACCCTCATCCTCAGTCTACTATAATCAGCATCACTATTTGGACCTGGAGAAACTCATCATCTCCCCCTTTGGCGAAACCTCAACTACTACCTCTCCATGTAAAATAAGCATGAATATAATCAAGAACTCAAATACTTAGTTGCTCGAATACTCATTCTCATGAATAGACTTCGAACATAATGCCTAAAGTTTAAACTTTATCTCCAACATCATTATTAGACGCGAATACTATCAAGGACTTACATACTCAAGTACGTAGAGGCTCAAAAAGAGCATAAACTCAAAGATAGAAACTTAACTCCATTATCACAATTCAGGAGCATTTATTCTCTCCATCACCCATAGCTCATCTACTACCACCAATACTTCTATCAAGACTAGAAAGCTGGATTACTTGAAGGGCTAGGAATGGAGATCATTAGTACAATTCAATTGAAAAATATTATCTGCAGACATTCATAATGAAGTACAATCTCCTTCATCTATCAAAATTTATTCTGAGTTCACAAAACTATACGTAGTGTAAAACTTAGGTCATATCTTATTTAACGTAGAACTGGAAACTCTTGGATTCACGAGGTAAGATCAAGATTAATGAATGAATTCATTGCTTCTTATCCTTGAAACTCAGGATGAATGGGAATCAACATGATGTGCATGGGAATAGGCCATAGTACGACAATCATACATAAGAAAGAAATAGAATACCACCTCAACTGAAGGGTAAAGAACGTATGAGATGGAAAAGAGTTGATATCTCATCTTGATCAACCTATCACTATTGAAGACTCAAGATCTACTATGTTTACCACTTCATCATCTCCCCTTTAGCTCTTAAGGTCCTCTCTCTAAATTTGGGAATCAATTTCCTCTACTAGGCTATAAGCATATACCTCCACTCGGTCAAGGAATCACTACCCATAAGAATATCTTAAACTCTTCTGTTATGCTATAGTCACATACATATAACTAGCTACTCAAACTCTTTTCAATGATATCATTCTTAGTTCCTTCCTATCTCTATAGAAATCTCTCTATATTTGCTATTCTTATGGCATACATAACCACTTCCCGCAACTCTTACAATCTAACCTCCTCTTTTTCCCTACAGACTCCCAACTCCTATGCCCCTTACCCCCTATAAACTCATTTGTATAAGACTTAGACTATTATGGAAAACTCATCATCATCTATCTATAAGCCCCAAATCAACTTAGCTACTTGTGATGACAAAGATTACTTACATCAGTCTACTCCACATCGATAAAACAAACATACAATCTAGATTCTCATACTAGTCATAATTTAGAGCTTCACACATCTGTAAACAATCATGGGTACATATCTCAAACCTCTTATGCCTCCTCTTTTCTAGTGCATCTCCCTTAATTTACTATCTCTATCTAAGGGGTGCCTCTACTCTACTCTTAGCACCACGTCCCCTGCTAGTCAACTTCTTAATCATTGAAAACACACTACAGCAAGACTCTTAGGTTGAATCTCCAACAAGGACTATCACTGTCATCATGCTATCTTTCTCTTCACGACACTCCCTAAATTCTAAGCATAAGGATTATTGCTACCATCTGGATTACACACTTCCCTCATATTATACCAACCTATAACTACTAGGTAATATTTTAGGAATATAGGCCTACTAAAGTCTTATAGAGACTACTTGATCCACTTTCTCTCTTCACAACTTATGCACTATTTACCCATCTAGTATACCTTACCTTATTATCTAGCTAAGCTCATCACTGTATGAATCTTATGATACTCTCATTTCGAAATCATAAGCCTAGTTTAGCTTTATTACCTCAGAAGTACTTTGTTTCCCCTATTTAACATCTATATGTCACCCTCGCTAAAAGAATATCAAAATAAATTAACATATATCTCTTTCTAGTTTTGAGAATGCTCTAACTATTTTGACACTAACTCTTTCTCTCTCTCTCTCTCTCTCTCTTTCTCTCTCTCTCTCTATACCTCATCATGACAATCATAGGGCACTCACCGCTCTTTCATTAAACATAGGGAAATCGACTCATCACCTTTACTTACCTAATAGGTACATAACTCTAACTTCAAGCCTCAATCAGCCATCACTCTTGCTATCTCGTCTCTTCCTTTACATCATCATCCTTCTAACTTTTGGATGATACAATTCGACTCAGGGTTTATAAGACCTCACATATCCCTCTTAGGTGGTACCATTAAACTTTTTAGAGACATAAGTTTCTCTCTCATGGGTAACATCAGTAGCAAGTTTTGAAAAAAAAAAGGGTCTGGGCAACTTTAGAGCTAACTCAAATATATGATTCATATGAGTAATAGCACACTCTTTCTAGTCACTCAACTTAGCATACTAGTTGGCTTCTCTCAAGCCTAGTGCAGTCTCTCTACCATTTTGATTACTTTATCGCAGAGGATCTCATCTATAAGAGTGTGAACATTACTATCTCTAACACCTTACGGATGAGACATAGTCGAAAGGTTTAAAGCATCGCATAAATCATCATAGATTTCCTAAGAAATAGATCTATCGCATGATTCATAATTTAAAAGAAGGGAAACTTTTCCTAATGTCCCATAGTCTCCCCATTATGGATGCAGTGCGCTTCACACCAATAAAAAGGACTCTACTAGACACGACTTCATAGACTCCCTAGGACACTTAAACTCTGTGCTCTAATACCAAGTTTGTCACGCCCTGGGAGGGTACCCTAGATGTAATTGACACTCAAAGACTATTGCTAGTCCCGAAGTGAACCACTTGGCCTCATCACATTTATTCAATCAATAAACTCAAGAAAATTAGTGGAAGACTAAGGAAAGTAATAGGCACATATCATCTAGTCTCAAGATAATATCAATCAATAAAGGGCTAGTAGAAAAAGCTAGCTCAACAAGTCTTAACATCAACATTCGGCTCTAGTCTATTGTAACACCCCACAAACACTATAAATATTTGTACTACACATATGAAACATGATATGGACTTTCAAATTAGTGCCTATTTTAAAAGTGTTGCATCTCGCGTTAAAAGGCGTCGTGTGTATGTAGAGTTTAAGAAAGTTGCGTGTACACATGTTTTACGTCGAGTCAAGGTGACTAAGACCCTAAAAAAGGAGAAAAAATTAAGGTGCTTGTAGATTTTCAGCTTCTAAGAGAAATATTATCTTCTCCTTTCTTCATATCTAAGAGCAGCCAAGAAACCATTCTATGGTTCTTAAAGGACACTATAATACTGAGGTGTAAGGTAAGAAATCTTGGGCATACGTTTAGTATAACTTTCTCTTAG
>DF360780.1:20451-33985 GCA_000787875.1 Solanum virginianum | reverse complement strand
GACTCTTATCAGATACTTGTCATTATTTAGAGGTTTTGTAGACTATGTAAATTAAAGTGTGGGTATGTTTTGTATTCCAGATAGCGTGGCTCCAATGGCCAATCATATGCTTTTCCTTTTGGCTTATTATTGCTATTTTCCTTTTTAAAGGCATGTTGCAAGTGAAATTCATTACATTGCATATAGAACGGACAGCGTTATAGTTGGTTCTCCCGGGCCTTATCGGCAACGGGTGCCAGTCCGCCTTAACGGGATTTGGGACGTGATATCTATAAAGCCTTTATCACTATCAAATGGTGTCAATGACAGACCTATGACTACTTCAAAATAAAGTAAATCTAATTAAATCAAACTCTAAAAGCAAGATGACAATAAATGTAATGATACCTCCGAAGTAGGGGAGGCTCACCAATTAGCTGAACGTCTTAGACCCTCAATGATGCGCCTATTAATGATCCCTAATACATATATCTGCATCATGACATAATGCAACGCAGAGTGGCATCAGTTTGTGGAATGTACAGTATGTAAAATAGCTGAAGGAAACAGAAACAGGTAGAGTAATATGGAACAACATCAACACAGAAAGATAACCAATCAAATTGTCAAATCTCTATCTAAAGCAAGAATAAAGAGTAAATAAGTGACCCATAAACCAACACAACTCAACTCAATGAGAATCAAATCAACTCAATGAAACTCAAACATCAGAGTGTTATCAGTGTGGGACCTATCTGGGAGTTTCTCGGACTTACAACCTGCATCTATGAGCCGGTGATGATATACCGAAGTGATGCTGCTGTGGCATCTGCCTAGTACCTTGCAAGGGTGAAAGTGTATGGCATCTGTGGATCTATAATAACATCAAGTCCTCTTTCAAGAATAAGGAAATATCTATTTTTCATGGTCCAATCGTCACCTACACTATCCACATAGTTATGAGTGCACGTGGGACTCACTCTGACTCATTTGGTGCTCGATACTCCTCCCAAGACTCAATATACTCATAAACATCAAACATCAAGATTTCTCATCATTTAGTCTCTTTAGGACAAAAAACATCAACTCATCTCAACAACCATCAACTCAATCAATAAGGAACATTCTTTTAAGATTAAGTTCAACCTCTTTAAGACTCTAATGATATAAATCTTATCAACACACTCAATTCAGGACTAGAACCACAACAACAAGCACATTTCCATCATCAAGGCTCTAGACTCATCTCCTAAGTTCATTTTTCCATGCTTTCAAAAGTTAATATATAGTGTTTATACAATAACTCATGAAAAGTATTCAATTCAAGAAAATAAGTTTATGATGATCATCAACGTATGAAAATACATGTAAGTAATATAGTTTTCAGAAATTTAATCAAGATAATATTTCAATAATCATGTATGGGACTCATGGCCTCTCAATTCATCTATGACCCTCTATGGGGTACATGAGAGAATAATCTCACTCTTTTAGTTTAGCCTTATCTATGAAGAATAACTTACCTTGAGGATGAATCTTAAAAGCTAATCCTAACTTGATGACTTCCTTGTTGATTCTTGAGCATTCGTGTTTAGGAGTGAAAGAGAGGGTTTTTAATTATGAAAACTGATGTTTTATGTGGTTTGGAACCTTAAGTAGACCCCCAGAGGTTTTAGGATGAAAGTAACCTCAAAATAAAAAGAAATAAACATCATTAGCTTATCCAATAAAGATCCGTGATGCGAAGCTGTAACAGACCTTCAGACAGCTCTGCACGTCATCACTAAAATGGTCATAACTTTCTACTCCAAACTTTGATTAAGGTGAAATTAGATGTATTGAAAAGCTGATTAAAATATCTTATGATTCGATATATTATGGGTCACCCATTGTACTTTAAGAGATATGTTCATTTAAAGTTGACCTTTTTATCTACTCATATGAAAACTTAGTTGGTAGAGATTTTTTAGACTTGGCTTGATGTAAAAGATCTCTTATACTCATTTATTGAACTTAGGAGGGGTTGGAAAAGGTTTGAAATACCCCCCATGAAATGAAAGGAAATTTGCCTTGGAATTTACATAGGTCTGTGACGCGCCTCAGGTGCGGACCAGTGTATTTTCTTCCAAAAATCCTCCGAACAAGTTTTCCAAATCCTATTGAATAATTGAAAAAAAGAAAGTGTATGTCTGTGTTCAGGGCATGTCGCGACCGTGACGTGCACAGACACTGTCTTAGCATTCAAATTGAAAAATTATTGTTTGGTTTGGTTGTTCTAAATTTTGAACGAGGCTATTTCCCTACTCAATTTTTTGTGTTGATAGCAAATTTGGTATTGGATTTGCAAACGGAGCATGGGAAGACGTATTATATGCACATCCCTCCTCTAGGGATATTTTGGTAATTCTACCAAATGTTACATAGGATTAGTAATGCTGCCTTGCACTCCCTCTTCACATATTTACCTAATCCAGACATGGATTTTCTCATCCTCGCTCTCATATTCTGGACCATCTCTGGGGCATACATAGATAGCTAAATGAAATTGAGGTTATACTCTTTCATGGTCATCCCTCCCTATTTTAGATTCACGAACTCATCTATCTTCACCTCTCTCAACTCCTGAGGAAAGAAATGGTTAAGGAAGGCTGTCTCAAAATCCTCCTAGGCTGCAGGCTCCGCACTCTCACCTGTTCTCTCCTCCCACTAATTGTACCACACATTAGCAACATTCTTCAGTTGGTAGGAGGCCAGCTCAACACCCTCAATCTTATCAGCATGCATCGCCTTCAGAACCTTATACATCTCATCAATAAAGTTCTATGGGTCCTCTTTCACCTTCGACCCCGTATACAGTGGTGGGTTCATCCTTAAGAAGTCTCTAAGTCGGGTTGCAGCCGAGGGCTCCTATAAGCTAGAGCTAGAAGCTTGCATACCCTGGTTATTTCCCTTGGAAGCCACCAACTGAGTCTACATGGTGATGGCTCCCCTAAATTCTACCTCGGTAGTGGGAGCTAACTGGGGCAGAGCTGGGAGCACCAGTGGGACATCAGCAGTCCTAATGGGGCATCCTTGTCTCATAGACTCTGGCTGAACTAGGACCTCTGGTTGAGTATTTGCAATAGCTGGGGCTAGGAAATCTCTCTGAGCGGTTGTTCTCTTTGCTGGCATTTTCTATAAACATATAACGCACGAATTAAAACAAGATTTTTATAGAGATAAACTCTATCGCACGAATTCATATCATCAAAGAATGATAACTTTTCCTAATGTCTTATAGCCTCCTGCTTATGATGTATGGTGCATAACATACCTATAAAATAGACTCTACCAGACATAGATTCATAGACTCCCTAGGACACTCGAACTCTGTGCTCTGATAGCAAGTTTGACATGCCCTAGAGGTGTGTCCTAGACGTAACTGGCACTCGAAGACTATTGCTAGCCCCCAAGTGGACCACCTAATCTCTTTGCATTCATTCAATCAACTCATATATTGAAGATATATAGAGAATAATGCAATATTAGTGGGCTATCACAATATTTATCATATACAGTACGAAAGAAGTATCTCAATAGAAAAGAAATGGGAAATAAGCAATCCTGACATCAACAATCAATTGTCTGTGTTTATGAAACCCCTATAACTATCCTCTAAGAAGGTACCATGATAGGCCATGGCTATCATAATCAAGAATAAAAGACATCAAAATAGATAATAAAGAATAAATATGTCCTCCAAAAGCAGGAGAGGACTCACCAAGTTTCTGTCTCAAATTTTGTGAACCTCAATGATTAGGTTGTTGAAGTCCTTAGTTTACAGAATCTGCATCATAAAACGATGCAACACCAAAGAGACATTAGTACATGGAATATACTGTATGTAAAATGCGCTAGAGTAAAATGTAACAGCTCATCCAACTTAACCTCAACTTAGGGTAAGGAATAGAACTCTATCACATCACCATCGATCCAGACTCACACTATCATATCAACATCAGAGTACTATCCTCACCGGACATATCTGGGAGTTTCTTGGACCTACACCTACCACCTATGAGCTAGTGATAGTACAACAAAGTGATGTCTTTGTGGATCTGCCCAATGCCTTGTCGGGGTAGCAGGGCGTACATCAGGAGGGTTTATAATACCATCAAGTCCTTTTTTTGGACTAAGGAAACATCCATCCTAACGGTCCAATCCTCTTCTACATTGTCCACGTAGTTATCGAGTGCAAGCAGGACTCACTTTTACTCATCTTCAATGCTCAATAATCCTCCTAGGACTCAATATGCTCATAATTCTATCAATTCATCAAGAAGTTCCGTCACTCAGCCCCTAAGGGCAAGAACACTTAGTGTACTCATCATTTATCAACTCAAGGAGTAAGATCATTCCTTCAAAACTTAAGAACATTCATTCAAAACTAAGGTTCAGTCCCATTAGGTTCTAAGAACACTAATTCCAATCAGTTCAGTCATCAATACCCTCACCTGAAGACTCAGGCTCTAACAATTTATACATCCAGATAATCAAGGCTCTAGACATTACCCCTAGTTCATACTTGAAGTATTAAACAAGGGGAATCATGCAAGTTTGGTATACAATCATACAATAATGCATACAATCAATAAATATAGGTATGATGATCATCAAGTTGAGGCAATATATGGAAATTAAAGGCATGCAATTTAGGTATACAATCATACAATAATGCATATAATCAATAAATAGAGGTATGATGATCATCAATTTGAGACAATACATGGAAATTAAAGGTAATGTTCAAGAAATAAAGATAATGTCCAAGAAGTTCTTCAAGAATCACTACTCAAGACTCATCAACTATCAATTGTCAATCTACCATATGTATTGGGGCATATGAAAGAATAATTTCATGCTCTGGGTAGCCTTTACACATCTGGAATGATGAATAATCAAGTTTTCCTCCAAGAATACACTCCCGAACTTGAGACCCTCCACTCTATGTTCTTCTTTCTCTCAGGAACTCTTATTTAGACTTAAAAATAATAGGTTTGTAAAACCCTTTCGTGAATTTAATACTAAAAACTATTTTGGGACATAAAAATGGGTTAGGATTGACCAAAATACCCTTCCCGTAATTAAAAGAAAAAGTCTAGAAGTATATATACTGGTTCGCGATGCGCCAAGGGCGCGGACCAGTGCATTTTCACTTTTTCATAAATGTTTAAGTCCCATCAAAAAGTTAAAAAAAACTAAGTGTTGATGTGTGTCCTGTCCACGTCGCCCAAGGACGCGGACAGACACTATCTCCGAATTATTTAGAAAAAATTATTTTTCGTTCTGGTTGCTCTTAAATTGGGTGAGACCACTTTCTGACTTAATTTTTTACGCTGCTCACAAATTCATTCTCGGATTTTCCATTGGAGCTTTGGAAGATGCATTGTGCGCATGATTATATTTTAGCGGTATTTTGGTAATTCCATGGGGTGTTACCTTAGAAGTCCCTGAAATCACTGGAGGACTTATAGATTGATATCTCCATTTGGATGTGTCCATATGGTTTCGATTACTTCCCTAACTGGCAAGTACGAAACGGTTGTGGTGACATTAGCATGATTGTTGTACAGTCACTGGTTTATAAGTGATTGTTGTCAGACAAGAGAATGTAACAACCTGGCCCGACACTGTGAAGTATTGTCCGCTCTTGGGCCTAGCCTATCACAGATTTTTCCCTTTGGGTTCACCTCAAAAGGCACCTCGCAGTATATAGACTAGTCCTTTACTTAAATAGCCCAAGACTCTCCCTCTCTTTTTCGATGTAGAATTTGCCTAAGTGAGCCAGGCGTTACATATCACTGTCCCTGCACTCACCCCCCGTAAGGACTCAGTGTTCTCGCTGAGGTTTGCCCCACCACCGTACTAGTTGAGAGTCGACTCTGATACTACCTGTAATGACCTGGCCTAACACTGTGAAGTATTGTTCACTCTTAGGCCTGGCCTATCACGAATTTATCCCTTTCGGCTCACCCCAAAAGGCACCTCGCAATATATAGACCAGTCCTTTACTTATATAGCCCAAGACTCTCCCTCTCTTTTCTGATGTGGGATTTGCCTAAGTGAGTTAGGAATTATGTATCATTGTCCCTACACTAAGTTTTAGCTAAACACCCCACACATTAAATGCATTAGTCCTATGCACGTGAAACATGATAAGGCTTTTCAAATTAGCGCTAATTTTTAAAAGTGCTTGAATCTCATATTAGAGGGCCGAGTGTAAATAAGTTTTTAGTCAAATTGAGGAGATCACGGCCCTAAACAAAGAGAGAGAGAGAGAATTGAGTTGCTTGTAGGACTTAAGAAGATAGCAGGTGAGTCACCTACTTGCTTAGCTTAAACTAGCTAGCTAGATGGAGACGAGACCCGATGTCGAATCCGTCCAAGTCCGATTATGAATAAAGTCTGTGTTAAGGGTGTAACTTTAGCCTATATTTTAGTATTATAAATGGACTATACTTATAGCCCAAGATGAACAATAAAATACCCCAAGTACAACAAAACTCACTTGGTGAATTGGGCCAAAGCTGACTAAGAGAAAGGGGAAAAATGGGCAGCCAAGGCCCATCAACTTTGAGACCCATTTAGGCCCAAGTGTGAGGTCCAAGCTGCTGCATCACTAGCTTATTAATATGTGCTAATATGTGGTCAAAATCTCAAGGTAAATTCGGCCAAAGTGACCCTTTAAAAGGGCTACTACTAGACCACCAACTTATTAATATGTGCTAATATATGGTCAAAATATCAAGAGAAAGTAGGCCAAAGTGACCCTTTAAAAGGGCTAAAAAATAGCCCCTTAAATCATTTTACTTTGGAACAATTTTCAGCTTTCCTAAAGACTCCTTTTTTTCTCTTTACTTCACTTCACAAGGCAGTAGATACAACCCTCTAGGGTTCTTGGAGAAGCCCTAAATCTTGGAGGTAATGTTAAGTAAGTTTACTTATATGTTTACTATGGTTTTCTTATGGAAAACAAGAGACTATGTTGGTTAGATATATGCTATAACTTTTCAACAACATGTGTTCCAAAAGTTGTTGTACATATTTCTTATTTATTTGGAAGCTTTTCTCTTTTTGGTTGGATGGATTATGAAGGGAGACTACTTTTCTTAATATGTATTGGTTCTATAAAAAAGTTGTGGGTTGATTGATTGAGGACTATGGTCTCACATCCTCTACCTATTTTGATAACTATTTTTGAACTATTTTAGGACTAGTTTTATGTGTATATATGGTGGGGATGATTTGGTTAAAGTTGGAACAGGTTTGGAATTGTCGACGTCAAAATGTAGCGAAGGGATGTAAAGTTATGCCGCCCATTTGTATGTTGTATAGAATTGTTATATGTTGTGCTTTATAGGCTGTTGTAAAACTGTTATGGCACTAAATCAGTCTACACATGTTATGTATATGATAATGCGTATTAGAAAATGCAATTAGGGGCAGAAAGGTTGAAAGAATACGCTCGGGTTTATAATAACACGCTTGTTGCCTGTATGTTGTTCTTTTTATAAGATTGGGCTGCCATGATGTTTCTATTGGCTGCTAATGCTAGTTTTATCACCTACTATGTTTTATATAAATATTTGGAGGAAGGGAAGGTCATCTCAAGGTAATACCGAGGTCGTACAGCGAGGTATGTAAGGCTACTTGATTTCGTATTACTTGGTAAGAAATCTAGATTTTTCCTTGGCACATAAAGGTACTTACCAACTCCAACATAACTATTAACCATGTCCCCACTCATTCACGTGTTCATATGCTCCCATACATAGTCACCTTCAAATCTACATACATATATGGATACCAAGTTACATAGGATCTTGTTACTAAATAAAGTTCACAAGTTGTTCCATCTCATATGCATTTCCTTATTTGTGTAACATACTCTTTTCATTTTCATATTGTCTTGTGTGATTATCTACGTGTCACATGCTACATATATATCCCTACAGCTCTAATATTATGACCACCAAGAGAATCATCTCAAAGGTAATTGAAAGGTAAAGTATATTGCTTATTAATGGGTGGTAACCCGATGGGGGAAAGAATCATCTAGCCAGGGTCGATCCTATCAAGGGGGTAGCCCAAGAGGTTAAAGAAAAAGCCTAGCCAGCACCGATCTCGATATAGATTTACCACTAATTAGTTAGTCATTGTATTACATATTGTGCACAGATTATACAGTAAAGGTAAAGTAATAAAAAGAACATAAAGTACATGATCCTATAGTATAACTAAAGATTGTCTCTTATCCTACACTAGTGCATAATTTCATTTGAGTTGTTACTTCATATATAGTGTTTTCTGCCTTAGATATTCAGTACATTACCTCATACTGACGTCCCTTATAGGGGACCTACATTTTATGCTGCAGCTACATATGCTAGTAGATGTCCCCAGTAGGAGTACAGGATATCCAGCTGTGGTTACCAAGCTCTAGGTTGCTTCCGAGCTTTGCGTGTCTAGAACTTACATTTTTTTGTTGTATAGTTAGTCGAGGTGGGGTCTGTCCTGACCCTTATCAGATACTTTGGGCTTTGCATGTCTAGAGCTTATATTTTTGTGTTGTATAGTTAGTTGAGGCAGGGCCTATTCTGACCCTTATCAGATAGTTGTCCTTATCTATAGGCTTTGTAGACTATATAAATTAAAGTGTGGTCATGTCTCATACTTTAGACAACGTGGCCCCAACGGCCTAGTCATATGCATTCCCTTTTGACTTATTATTACTATTTACTTTCTTAAAGGGATGTTAAATGTAGAAATCCTTTATAATATGTATAGAAAGTGCATATATACAAGTTGGTCTGCTGAGCCTTATCGGTACGGGTGCCAGTCCGCCTTAACGGGACTTTGGGCTGACACAGAAACTCCCAAAAAGTTCCCAAACTGAGTAATCTGCGTCAAGATGAGATGAGATGGGATGAGATGTGATGAGATGAGATGAGTTCAATTGAGTAACTTTGAGATGAGTCCCTCTGAGATGATTCTAATTTGATTGATGAGTTGATTGGTTGATGGGTCACTTGTCTACTCTTTATTCTTTCTTTAGATAGACATTTAATATGTTTATTGTTATTATTTTGAGTCGATTGTTGTTTCTATATTGTTCTACCTGTTTTGGTTTCATTCAGCTATTTTATATACCGTACATTCCACATACTAACACCACTCTGGGCTGCATCATTTCAAAATGTAGATACAAGATTTGGGGATCATCAATAAGCGTATCGTTACGAATTTGAGACATTCAGCTAATTGGTGAGTCTCCCCTACTTCAGAGGATTCATTATATTTATTTTATCTTGCTTTAGAGTTAGACACTTATTAGCTTTATTTTGATTAAGGTAGTCATAGGTTTATCATTGGCACCGCCTGATAGTGATAAAGACTTCATAGAGTAGAGTCGAATGTTGATGTTAAGACTTGTTGAGCTAGTTTAATTTTACTAGCCTTTTATTTATAATATTATTTTTGAGACTAGATGATGGTGTACCCATTTACTTCCTTATGTCTCCCGTTGAATAGTAGAATATATGAATAAATGAATGTAATGAGGTCAAGTGTTTCTCTTGGGGACTCGCAGTAGTCTCTAGGTGTCGGCCACATCTTCGGTACTCTCTCAGGGTGTGACAAACCTTGATATCAGAGCACGAGTTCAAGTGTCTTAGCGAGTATATGATGTTGTGTCTAGTAGGGTCCTTGTTATTGGTGTGAAGAGCTCCACACCCATAACATGGATGCTATAGGACATTAGAAATTGTTACACTTCTTTCTTATTCCAAATTCGTGTGATAGGGTTAAACTCTACGAAAGCTCTCTTCTATGATTGCTCTAGACCTTTTGACTATGCCTCATCCATGAAGTAAAGAGATAGTAATGTTCAAACTCTTACAGATGAGATCCTTTATGATAAAGTAATCAGAAGGGTAGAGAGACTACACTAGGCTTGAGACAAGCCGACTAGTGTGCTAAGTTGATTGACTAGAAAGAGTGCGCCATTACTCATATGAATCATCCATTTGAGTTAGCTCTAGATGTACCCAGACCCTCTTATTCAAAACTTTCTCCCGATGTTACCCATAGGAGAGAAACTTATGTCTCCTAAGAGTTTAATATTATCACCTAAGAGTAAGATGTGAGGTCTTATATCACCCTGAGTAGAGTTATCATTCCAGAGCTAGAATAATGATGATAGAAAGAAAAGGATGAGATAGTGAGAGTGATAGTTGATTGGGGCTTATAATTAGAGATATATACCTATTATGTAAGTAATGAGATGACAAGTCGATTGCCATAAGTTTGATGAAAAAGTGATGAGTACCCTATGATTATTATGATGAGGTACGGAGAGAGAGAGTTAGTGTGAGGATGTGATAGAGCATGCTCAAACTAGAAGGAAGTTATGCTAATATGTTGTAGTATTCATACTATTGAGGGAAAAACATAAATGTTGAATAGGGGGAAACAGAGTACCTTTGGAGTGGTAGATCAAAACTAGGCTTACGAATTTTAAGTGAGACTTCATGAGATTCATTGAGTTAGGAGCCTTAGTCAGATAAGGAGATATGACTGAATAGGTGAGTGGTACTAAGTTGTAAGGAAAGTGATGCTATGGGCAAAGTACAAGTTCCCCTTAGGTAAGTCGAGTGAAACGAGAATAGATCAATAGATAAAAAGAGACTTGAGATGTGTGCCCATGATTGTGTAAAGATATGGAAAGTTCTAAGTTATGACTGCTATAAGAATGTAGATAGTTTACTTGAGTAGTCAATATGGAGTAGGTTGAGGTAAGCATTCTGTGTCATCCCGAGCAACTAAGGTGATTGGGGTTTATGGATAGATGATAAAGAGTTTTTCATTAGAGTCTAGTTCTTATATAGATGTGTTTATAGGAGCACAAAACTTGAGCATTAGCAGGTAAAAAGAAGAGGCACATTGTAAGAGTTATGAAAAGTGGTTATGTATGCCCTTAAGAGCAGGAAATATAGAGAGAGGTTTCCGTAGAGACAAGAGGAAGCTAAGAGTGGTATTCGTGAAGAGATTCTTAGTGGCTAATTTATTTATGCGACTATAGTCTGATAGAAGAGTTTAAAACACCTATTCTTGTTATTCCTCGATCGTGTGGAGGTATATGCTTATAGCCTAGTAGAGAAAATTGATTCGCAAAACTCGAGAGATGATCCTTAAGCTAAGAGGGAGATGGTGATATGATATATCGAAGTAGATCTTGAGTGTTCGATGGTGATAGGTTGATTTGGTGAGGCATCAACTTTTTCCAACTCTTATATTCCTTATACTTTAGTGAAGATGATACTCTATTCTCATCTGGTACCCATGGCCTAGTCCCATATACCACAGCTTGATTATTATTCATATTGAATTGTGAGGATGAAAAAATGATGAATTCATTCATTAACTTTGATCTTACCCCATGGATCGAAGTGTTTCGACCACTATGTTGAATGAGATGTGACCTAAGTTTTACACTACATATAGTTATGTGAACTCAGAATGAGTCTTAATAGATAAGAGAGATTATACTTCATTATGAATGTTCTCAAGTAAGATTTCTTTATTGAATTGTGCTAATGATCTTTTTCCCATGCCCTTTAAGTGATCTGACTTTCTAGTCTTAATAGAAGCATTAATGATAGTAGAGGAGCGATAGTTGATGAGAGGGAGTGAGAAGTGAATGTAACCATATTATGACATTAGTGTTGTACTTGTGTCACATAGCGGTAAAGATAGGGAGGAGAAGAGAGATGAGACTGTATTACGTGCAACAGATAAGGTAAGAGTATGTTGGTGTGTCTTTGAGTAGAAGCTCATTGAATGGTGGAGCTAGAAGTGCTAAGTAGGCTTGAAAATTTTAAGACAGAGTTGAAGTGGTTAGAGTTATAGGATTGAATGTGTCGTTGTTATTATGTGAGTATTGATGATAGACTATCAAAGACTTCATGATGGTGAAATAGTGAGGAGGACTGGTGATCTTTTAATGAAAGCCCCGGTGGAAGTATGGAGCTAAGTATTGAGGATTAGCTTTGTATGAATATGATCGTCTTAAGAGTAGCATCTTAAGGCTTAGAAGTAGGCTTTAATGGAAAAGAGGACGTGGATAAGTAGAGAATTGAATAGGACCTATAAGCTTAAGTTGATAGAGTAGAGTGTCATGAAATAGAGCACAATTGAGATGAGATGCTAAGCTTGAGAGTTGTACTTAGAGTCTTATGTATCTATGGTCCCATTCTCGATTAGAGTCGATGGTTTCCTTCCTGAGTTTGAAGGACTAATTGTTGAAGTGTTTAAACGATTGAATTGATTGAGTTTTGATGTTCCGTTCATGCTTGATGGTGAAAATGTCTAAAAGAGTATCTTTACTCTTGATCTGAACCAATTTGTCTATTCTGAGTGACTTGTGATTATCTAGATTGGTTGATTGAGCATTGAAAGGTGTCTTGATCGTTATTCATTCCTGATGATAAGAATGTTGGGTAATGTCCTTACTCTTAACTAAATTGATTGTCTTTTGTTGACTTGATTGTCTATTCTTGAGTGTGAATAGAGATTGTTGATAGTGATGAGGAGTCGAAAGATTGATTGATAGATGTGAATGTTGAGATAAGTTTTGAGTCTATTCGTTCCTTGATATCGACCTTTACTCATCATTAGAGGACAAATGATTCTAAGGGGGAGATGATATAACGTCTAGTAAAATTATTAAAATACCCCTAGAATAGAGATGTGCTCGTAATGCGTCTTCCCATGCTCTATTTGTGACTCCGAGATCGAATACGTAATCCACATGAAAAATTGAGTGGGAGAATGGTCTCTTCAAATTTTAGAGCCATCGGATCAAAAAATAATTTTTTGATCCAAAATGATTTCCAGAGGTTGTGCATGCCCAAGGTGCAATGTGTCTGGGACGTGGACATGCTTTGTGTTTTTCTTAAAATTTTTGAGGGGAAAATGAAAACTAGTTCAGAAAATTTTAAGGAAAAAAATACACTAGTGCGCGCCTTGTCCGCGTTACAGACTGGGCCATTCTTAAGTGAAATTTTCATTTTAATTTGAGGGGAATTCCAGTCAATTTCGAACCACTCCTAAGTTCAATAAATGAATATAAGGGATCTTTTACATCAAGTCTAGTCCAAAGAATTTCTACCGACTAAGTTTTTGTATGAGTTGATAAAAAGGTCAACTTTATGAATCCATATATCAATTGAACCCAATCAAGGCAATTCAGGGAGAAACCCACTTGATTTACAAGTAAATAATCAACTAAGCATGAAAGAAAGAGAATCAATCAATACCTATAAATAAATAAGCATCCAAACTCAATTACATCTACAATTTATAAACTTAAGAACAAGGAAAGAAAGAGTGAGTGAAAGATAAATAAAAATAAAGGTATTATTCTTCAATCCAGTCAAGAAATTGTATAGAACTTCAAATGAACATATCTCCTAAAGTATAATGATTTAGGTGACCCATAATATATCAAATCGAATTT
>DF360781.1:37811-95719 GCA_000787875.1 Solanum virginianum | reverse complement strand
CTTGGCTCATAATTAATCCAACGTACCAAAATGTGGGTTCTAACAATAACTATTCCTGAAAAAAAAAGTGCATAAAGTAAATGGGGGGTTTTGTTTTTTTTTCAAACTACTTTACTAAAACGAGTACAAGAACGACTAGATTTCAAACAATTTACGCGAAGCTAGGGTTGTGTTCCCCATGACAACTAATGCGATAGTCGAATCTAGTGGTAAACTTATTCATGCTTACGTATATAAGATCTAACAAGTTATGTAACATCTAATTCACCTCTCGGTCCCTCTTAAATGCATATCATTCATCACCTTTCAACCTCAGAATGTCTACGTATTAACCCTTGTTGTTTATCCCAGAATACTCTCACCTATCGGTCTCAAGTACTTAGACTAGGTTAAAAACGTTGAATTTCCATCGTAGAACTCTTTTCCTAATCAAAACATCCCTTTTGGGCATGCAAAGAATAAAGACTTATCCTAATGCGTTGACTTATCAGGAAGAAATTATAACAAAGATTACTACGATATATATGCTAATCAATCTCGGACTTACCCCCATACTCGCCTATCTTATTGATTTGTCATGGTTCCCACAACCCTAGTTGTGGGTTTAGCCTAACATATTCAAGGAATAAAACTCGCAATGATACAAGGAATTCATAATAGAAGACTTACTATTGAAGAATAGATGAATCCACAAGTTACAAGCTTGAGTTTGATACGCAAAATCCCAAAATCTTTTGAAATCTCTACGAAAATAATATTTTTCAATATTTTCTAGCTCTAGCATCCAAGACTAACTAAAAACAAAATAAAATAACTATTTATATATAAATAAAACCTAATCTTGATTACAATAGGAAAAATCCATCGGCAGGGAAAATGGGCTACTAAACGGCCCGTGAGACATTAAATACACCGTGTAACGATTCGTCTAGTCACACTTGGCTCCAAAAGTCTGCTGCTGCTCCACGTGTCATTGAATAGGCCGTGTGACTTTGAACGATCCATGAAATGGACTGTATGATACACCTTGGTCAATTTTCTCACTCACGTCTTCCACACGCCTCAATGTCATGGACCGTGATTGATCATATGGTCCGTGTAACCCTCCGCCCAGCTCCACTTGGCTCACGTCTTCCACATGCCTCAATGTCACGGACCGTGATTGGTCACATGGTCTGTGTAACTCTCCATCTGGCTCCACTTACATAATTTTGCTATTATTTTGACAGTTCCACCTTCACGTTACCTACAAGGGACTTGATATGGCCCTTCATACTCCCAACGGCTCATGAGACGAGCCATCTCATGGCACTTGGCAAAAATCTTTCAACTTTTGACAGACTCCCGCTTCACGTCACTTTGACGAGCTACACCACGACCCGTCACACCTCCCACGTTTCGTGACACGTGCTGTGGGACATGCCTTGGTGAAATATTCCTATGTTTTTGCCCCTTAGCTGCTGCCATCAGCCCAAGTATGAGGCCATGATAGGCCTCACGGTCCATGTGAAGTACATGAGCCATGTAGGCCCCCTTGTGCCCGTACTTGGTTCCATTTTTACTGCTCTTTGCACTCTTTTTTATCTTTTTTTCTTTTGTACTCTTATTTCTTCCATGCCTTCATCTTTTTCCTGAAAAACAATCAAACTGAAAATCAAAATGACAAATTTGCTTGAGAATGCACAAAAATCCTTTGTTTAAAGCATTATAAGAGTCGTATTTCTATGACTCATCAACATCCTCAACTTAGAATGTTTGCTTGTCTCAAGCAACAACGACTCAACCAAACAACGCATAAATACCAGTGCTCACTCAGAATATGGAATGCCCCCACAATTTTCAATATATAAGTCCCACTAATAAGTTTAAGAATGTTGTCACATCCCAAATAGACTCACAAAGTCAGTCTACATATGATCAGGAATAAAGAGACCCTAGTTAAGTTAGCAACCAATTAATGCAAAAGATAGTGCCCTCACCACAAAGAAGTCTCACACTCAACGTAAGCATGTAGAACAGAGATTGGAATGTAGTTACTCACTCTCAGAAATGACTTCCAGTGGACACACATGCCTCAATCATGAACTTGCCCTTATTTTCACCACCTTAACTTTTGAATGGCCTTTTTAGGATCACATTAGGACTTTTTTGGCTTGTAACGTAGGGTCGAGCTAAACCTCAGTATATTTAGGATTAAAGTGACTAAATGGCCTCTCCTAGACACTTACTTCGACTTAGCCATTTGCTTTTTGGTCACCAACTTTTCTTCCCCTATTTCCCCAACTTTCTATAGTACAAGAAGTGACTTCCGTGCTTATTCACTCATTTTTATTATTTTCTTTTTTGCTCATTGCTTTGCTCACAATTGTAACCCATTTTTTTCTCTTTTTTATCACTTTATTCTTTTTCACATTATTTTTCTGCTCTCCCTGCACTAGCCACCCTCAATTTAAACCTTTGGCTTGGGTCAAGGTTTAGGATATCTTTCTAAAGGACCTGGGCCAACATAAGCCACCCTCAACTTTGGCTTTTGCCCTAGGCGGAGGTTCACAATGTCCTTGGAGAGACTAAGGCCAAAACAGAGATCAACAGATAGATTGGGGAGGTGAATTTGGGTGATTTCAAAGAAAAGGTCCATTTAGGTCTGGAGAGACTAAGGCCAAAACAGAGATCAACAGATAGATTGGAAAGGTAAATTTGGGTGATTACAAAGAAAAGGTCCATTTAGTCTCAACTTTTAGTTTGAAGGGACAATTTCATTTGGTTGGTCAATTTTTCTTGGCTAAGTGACTATTCAACAACAACGGCCTAAGATCCTCTCCTAATCTAGTCATTCAAGTATTTCAGTAGGACTAACCAGGCAAGTTCTATCTCACAAGTGCATCGACAAAATTATGCAGTTAGCTCACACACACATGGCACATCTTTTACACTAGTTGGTACTAAATCACATAGGCCTACTTCATTCATCAAAAAACCAACCATACACATATAATACTTACCACAATCATGCAAGTTAATCAGGATGAGATACAAACACATATATACTTAGCATTGTTAACATGGAACATCACAAAGATCAACACAAGGGCTATCATAGATATTTGTGATACTTATATTTACATAGACAATATGACCTAACTTTGCTAGTTCTACTAGATAATACATTTGAGAGAAAAGAAATATGATAAGAAAAACTCTCAAGAGGCAGGATACCCCACCTCCTCCAATAAGATAGTGGAGTGTCCTCACTATACCATAACACACTTAAATGAATAGATAGGGGGATAGAACATACCTGGGATTCCCTAGGAGTTAGCAGTGTTGATGGGATCAGACCCCTCTGGGGTATCATCATCAGCATATGTAGCACCCGGTCCAAAGGTGCTAACGGAGGCTCCTGTCCGTGTTGCCTCTGCAGCCAACTGCTCTCGTTCTGCTCGTTTAGCTATTGCTTGGCACTAGGCCTTGGTGGCCTTGCACATCTACCGACCTTCTTCTCTCTGTGGGCCACTGAGAGGACTCTTTTGGTAACCCCGACATTTACCCTTGTCCTTCTTCTAGAGCTGCTCAGTGGGTGTCGTAGGTGCCTCTGATGGGGCTGGTGGAACACTCCATATCTCATCCAGAGCCGGCACTACAAGGATAGTAAGTAGGTTCATCCATGACTCTAGAGGCAGAGTCGGTGCAAGGGCCTAGTATTGTGTAGTCAGCTTAGCGATTTAAGCTTTCATACTATTCACTGTCTATACCAGATCCTTCATTTCATCCCAATCATACTCCTGAACATGCTATGGAAGTATCCTTCCAACATGTTGACTTGGCTCTACAGGGTGGTGATTTGGCTCCCAAGGGTATTGTCAAGTTAGTCCACCACCCACTGTGAATGAGACTGGATGACGTGGGGAATCCTATCTACTATCTAATCAATAATGGCCCATGTATGCAACTAGTTCGCCACCAATCTGGCCAAAAACTCATAAGGTACATATATGAACCCTTGCTGAACTAGAGGACCTACACCACTACCCTCGGGCTTCTCAAAAGCCGCGCCTAATGGTGGGCCGGTGGTGTTGTCCTCAAATGTCAAGGGTTGCTGTGGAGAAGCAGACGGGAAGTTTGACAGCCCCATGAGTGGACATGCTCTGCTCATTATAAGCAGTTTTTGGACATCCTTAGTTAGGGTAATGTTGGCTACACCCTTAGGAGCTATCTTCTTGTCCAAAAAGTGAGTAGTAGGAACACCAACCTATTTGCAAAAGGCACGAACCAAATACAGGAATGGCATGCCAGCCCTTTTAGATAAAGCTCGATTTCGCATCTCAAAGGCGATGATTCATCTTATGTTGACTCTATACCTAGATATGAGGCATGCAATTAGAGAGGTATGCTAAGGTTGGAGTGTATTATCATTTCCTGTGGGTCGCAGCATAGCCTGCATCACCGACCACCAAAATTTTGCAGCAAATGTCAACGATGCTTTGGTGATAGGACACTTGGGGTCTGAAACCCAAGGCACATCCGCCTCCTTAATGGTTATTCGCTCGGTGATCCATCCCAACAGTGTAGCCCTAGATGATGAATCAAACATCCGTACTGCATCCATAATCTGCATGTGTCTCTCTATAAACTAGGCATTTGGAGGGGCTTGTAGTCTGGCCCAAATAGGAACCTGTTGATGGTGGTTTCTGATATATTCACTCGTGTACAATGCACCGATACATATGACCTCGGGGACCTAGTAAGGGTGACTTATCTCTTCACCTTTGTCAATTGGGTACCCTTCACCGAGTTCAGTAGGCTAGCGACATAGTTGGAATAGAACTCTTCAACAATGTCGGGCCTATAGTACCCTAGTGGTTGCGCCATCCAACCGAACTTATATGTGTTGAGAGTATCTCTAATTTTTGAAACTCTGTCAAGTTGGTCAGTGATTACCCAAACCTTCGAAAGGACCGACCGCTGTTTGAACCCCCCGGAACCTTTTGTAAGACCATTGGTGTAGATGTCCTTAGCACCTGAGATTGTCCATCGGCCCCTTAGAAAGACAATAAGTGTCTGGGCTGTTTGGGGGTCTATCGTTCGAGGGACTGCAAAATGAATGGCCTCCCCATCGCTGTCCTAAAGTTCAACCTCATTCTCATGCTCTTCAGTGTTATGACCCTCAGCCTCTGGAGTTTGCCCCTGCTCGTCCTGGTCTGAAGTGTTCTCCTATTCCGAGGCAGTTGCCTTCTCCTCAACTCTCGTGGAAAGGCCCCCCTCTTTAGACTAGGGAGCTTTGCGATGGCCTGATGTATGGGCCCGCATAGTACGAGGAGAGTAGGAGGAGACATTGCCTCTATAGCAAACGTCGGACCCACCGGAGGAGTCATTACCTAAGTCACTCCCAGCTTGATTGCTAGATGATATAGTTGGGGAGACATAGAGGCGTGACTTAGGCTCGTCCCTATCACTACATCTGACTAAGCTGCATCATGGACCTATAGTACCTACACGTGCCACAAAGGAATACACAATGTTAGAAATTATTGCACATGCAAGTTGACACATTAATGGATACTCAGACTTCTCCTGTGCCAAAAAAGTGACAATAACCCTTAAGAATGGCTTCACCCGGTCTATCATAGGGCCATTGCACTTAAGAACATATGTAACTTAAAAAAAAGAAACCTATGTAAAATAAGGCAGGTGGAACAAGGTCAACGGGACCCGACACGACCCATGTAGCGAGACATGATCCGTGAAAGGACCCATCAAAGTGGACTTGGCTGTGAGATTGGACAGATGGAACGACATAGGTCATTACATGGTTCATGAAATGTGCCACATGCTGTGTAAGCGGCCATCCGACCCCTCTTGTAAGCGGCTGTCTGTCCCCCAAAAATCATGTCAAAAAGCAACAAAAGTCCTCACTTTTCATGGTTTAAATCTTAAAAACTCACCAATGGTGGTTTTCACCACTACATACTTGCCTAACATCAACAATGTAACTTATGATGCTCTAAATCAAGAAAGAACTAATCTTTGCCTAAGATCTATACATGCAAGCACAAAAATCAACAGTAGAAGAAAGAAAAATTAGGTTCTTACTTAGTGAATAACAAATAAAAAGAGGAGTTGCTTGAAAAACTTGATACCCACACTTAGTTTAAGTTATGAATTGTGTCATTAACTCATGAATCGTCACAAGGAAGATAGTAATTTGTTGGGGTTTTAAGAGAAAAAGTGAGAAGAATGGGAGGGTGAGCCGTGGGAATAGAGAGAGAATGGAAAATCTTAAAGTAGGGAGTTGGTGACCAAAAAGTGTATTTAAAATAATCTTGGTCAACTAAGTTGACTGGTCAACCTTGCCATACGGGCGGCTTCACAGCTCGTGACACATTTCACAATCTGTTTGGACCATCCGTCCCACTTGCCTTAGGAAAATTGACACTTCCCTAGCCCCTTAGTCATGAATGTTATCGTCACGCTCCACCCCATGGGTCATGCCGCTTGTCATGGTCCATTTTGGCGTCTGTCTCCCCTTACTTTGACACACATTTGCATGCAGGCACTAGACAGCTCTTGACACAAGCCGTGACATGTTGCACAGTCTGTGTGTACCGACTATGTCACCTCACTTAGTTAATTATGCGCACACAACTCCTCCCATGTACATCTACTAGATGATAGGCCCCACGACTTTCATACAATGGCTCTCACGAGCTGTTGGGCCTGACACCGCCTATGTGAAAGGGCCGTGTGTCAACATTTAGGCAACCTTTTGGCTATTTTGGTCTTCTGACTTATTTTCCACCATGTGTGCACTCACGAACTTCAAAATAGCTCCTGTACTAACCTAGAAACACAAATCAAAAACATGAAAATACGTGACATATAAATTTAAACTTTTTTATACTATTACAATGCATGGTTGCCTCCTACAGAATTCTTTATTTAACATCGCGGCATGACGCATTGTCTTGACCACTCAGACTTCATCAAGGATTAAGACTTCTATTTCTGAGGCCTCTTTTGTTGCACCTATATATTGCTTCACTTACTGGCTGTTTACCTTGAATTGATCCCTATTTTTGGCATCTAGCTCAATCGTACCATAGGGAAGCACCTGGTAATCGTGTACGGGCCATACCACCTTTACTTTAGCTTACCTGGGAAGAGTCTCAACCTGGAGTTGTGCAGTAGTACCTTGTCACCAACACCAAAGTTCCATTGGGAAATATGCTTGTCATACTGGACCTTCATCCTCTGTTTGTACAATGCTACACTCTCATACGCGTGAAGGTGAAACTCATCCAACTCATTGAGTTGGTCAAGTCTCAAGTCAGCACCCTCCTCCCAATTCATGTTGAGCTTCTTTAAAGCCCAGAGTGCCTCCTGCTCTAACTCAATGGGCAGATGGCAGGATTTACCAAATACCAACTGATATGGGGATATACCAATGGGTGTCTTGTAAGCCATCCTGTAGGAGCACAGTGCATCATCTAGCTTCCTCGCCCAATCTGTCTAGGTAGCATTCATAGACTTGGTCAGGATTTTCTTAATCTCTCTGTTTGACACTTCAACCTGCCCTCTAGTCTGCGGGTGATAAGGTGTGGCAACCGTGTGCTATCCTACTTTATATTTTGCTAGCACTGCACGGAAAACCTTATTACAGAAGTGAGAACCCCTATCATTAATGATAGTTTTGGGTCTCCCAAATCTGGAAAAGATGTTTCGCCTCAAAAATTGGAGAATGCTCTTTCTCTCATTATTTGGTAATGCCACCACCTCCACCCATTTGGAGACATAATCCGCCGCCACTAGGATGTACTTCATTCCATAAGAACTCACAAATGGGCCCATTAAGTCAATGCCCCAGATGTCAAAAATCTCTACATCAAGAATAGGGGTCATGGACAACTATTGGCACTTGGAGATGTTACCCTGTCGCTGGCACTGATCACACCCAAGAACCAAGTGATGGACATCTTTAAAGATGGTAGGCCAAAAGTACCCATATTGGACAATCGTCTTCGCCATTTTGGCCCCACCATGAAGACCCCCCACTATGGATGAGTGACAGGCCTCCATTATACTTAACATCTCCACTTCTGGAATGTACCACCTAATACCCTCATGAGCACATGTTCTGAACAAGTATGGGTCATCCCACAAGTACCTGCGCACATCAAAAAGAAACTTTTTTCTCTAGTGAGGGTTAAGGCCCTCTGGCATAATATCGCTCACCAGAAAGTTAGTAAAATTAGCAAACCAAGGAATGAGATCAACAGAAGCTGCCAATACCTGCTTATCGGGAAAGGAATCATCGATGTTCAACTAATCCTTTAGTCTTGCCTCATCCTCCAATCTGGATAACTGGTCTGCTACTTGGTTCTCAGATCTTTTTCTATCTAGGACCTCAAAGTCAAACTCTTACAGCAGGAGAACCCATTTGATCAACCGCAGCTTAGTATCTTTCTTTGCCATAGAGTATCGCAAAGAAGCATGGTCGGGTGTACTATTGATTTGGTTCCTAATAAATATGCCCAGAACTTGTCAAATGCATATACTACAGCCAATAATTCCTACTCGGTCATTGTATAATTCTTTTGAGCATCATTTAGGGTCTTGCTGGCGTAGTATATGGGGTGGAAAATCTTATTGTGCTTCTATGCAAGCACAACACCCGCAACAATTCTGCTTGCATTACACATCACCTCAAATGGGGCAGTCCAATCAGGTGTAACCACCACGGGAGCGAAAATCAGCCTTTGCTTCAGAGTCTCAAAGGCATACTTGCAGCTATTATCAAAGTGGAACTTTGTATCCTTCTGCAATAGTTTGCAAAAAGGGTGTGCGATCTTGGAGTAGTCTTTGGTAAATCATCGATAGAAACCTGCATGCCGAAGGAAACTGTGGACCCCCTTCACAGATATGGGAGGCGGTAGTTTCTCAATCCCCTCGATCTTCACTTTATCCACTTTTATGCCCTTCTCAGAAATCTTATGGCCAAAAATTATCCCCTTTTTGACCATGAAGTGGTACTTCTCCCAATTCAGCACCAAGTTAGCCTCCTCACAATGCTATGGTGCCCTACTAAGATTCAACAGACATGTATTGAAGGAATCACCCACTACAGAGAAGTCATCTATAAATACCTCGAGGGTGTTTTCAACCATGTCAGAAACGATCGACATCACACCAAAGTTCCATTGGGAAATATGCTTGACCTCGAGGGTGTTTTCAACCATGTCAGAAACGATCGACATCATACAATGCTCGAAGGTGGCTAGGGCATTGCACAACCTGAAAGGCATCCTTCGGAAAGCAAAAGTCCCATACGGGCAAGTGAAAGTTATCTTCTCCTAATCATCCAAGGCTATGGATATCTTATTGTAGCCCGAGTACCTATCCAAGAAGTAGTACCACCCTCAACCTACCAACCTATCTAACATTTGGTCCATGAAGGGCATGGGGAAATAGTCCTTCAAAGTCCACTTATTCAGCTTCCGATAGTCCATGCAGACTCGCGATCCTATCATCGGTCTCAAATGGACCAACTCATTTTTATCGTTGGCTATCACTGTCATGCCCCCTTTCTTAGGGACACACTGCATTGGATTAACCTACTTGCTATCAGAAATGGGGTATATCACCCCAACATCCAGCCACTTGATGATTTCCTTCTTTACAACCTCTTGCATAGATGGGTTTAGCCTGCGCTGATGCTCAATGTTGGGCACATAGTTATCCTCCAATTTTATTTTGTGCGTGCATATCCCTAGAGGAATCCCCATGATATCTGCAGTGGTCCAACTAATAGCTTGCTTGAACTTTTGGAGGACCCCTAACAATGCCTCCACCTAATTTTCATGAAGATCTGCAGCTACAATCACAGGAAGAGTGTTGTCAGTATCCAAAAATACATACCTGAGGTGTTGGGGCAGTTCCTTGAGCTCTATAGCTGGAGGCTCCTCGACGGATGGTTTAGCGGGCGGTGTAACCCTGTTCTGTAGATCTAAGTCCAACTTTCTAGGGATGAATGGCCTGGTTCCCCTACCTTGTAGCTCATTCACGGTGTCTGCATACCTACTAATACCATCATCTTGGAAGTTCATCAACATTGCTGCTATTGTGTCTACACTCATTATTTTCTCAAGATGGATCTCAAACAGAAAATCATCTTCCACATCTAGGATAGACATCACTGCCATATCTTTAGGTCTCTTCATTGTAGCACATACATTGAACTTCACCTCTTTTGTGTTGAGTCTGAAAGTCAGCTCTTCTCGCTCTACTTTTACCAATGCCTTGCCATTAGCCAAAAATGTTCTCCTAAGGATGATGAGAACCTCAAAATCCACCTGATAGTCCAGAATAGCAAAGTCTGCTAGAAAAATAAACTGACCCACATGAACCAGAACATCATATAGAATCCCCATAGGCCACTTTACCGATCTATCTACCATGAGTAGCCACATTGTAGTGGGTGTGGGGGCTTCTACACCTAGCTACCTATAAACTGCCAGTGGCATCAAGTTGATACTGGGACCTTGATCATAGAGAGATCTTACAAAATTAAATGCTCCAGTGGTACACGGGATAGTGAAAGCTCTCGGATCTTCCTTTTTTTCTACATGAGAACTTGTGGTGATGGCACTATAGTGGTGGAGATTTTCTACCAGCTCGATTGTAGCTATCCTTTTCTTAGTCACTAAGTATTTTATGAACTTAGTATAAGTCCAATCAGGTGTAACCACCACGGGAGATTTTCTACCAGCTCGATTGTAGCTATCCTTTTCTTAGTCACTAAGTATTTTATGAACTTAGTATAGACCGATATCTGCTCAAGTGTCTCTACTAGAAGAATGTTCACTAAAATCTCTTTTAGCATAGACAAGAACTTCTGAAACTTTCCATCTTCAACCTTCTTCTGCAACCTCTGTGGGAATGGTGGTGGTAGCTTAGGAATGGCTGGCAGAGGTTCGGTCACTGTTAGTGTCAACCCAAGCTCTTTAGTACCATCAAGCTCTGCTGGTGTTACCTCCGCTTCTTCACTCAAGTCATCAACATGCTCCTCCATGGGGTTAGGCATCTTGCCTTTAGCTTCATCCAAACCTGCATTACTGGGCACAACAAGGTCAGAGAGTACCTTACCACTTCTCGTGGTTACTGCCATGTAATGACCATCATTCTTTGGGTTGTAAATAGTGTCGCTCGGCAGTGACCCAGCTTTTCTCTGGTTTATGGCTGCTGAAAATTGACCCATCTGCTACTAATTACTTGATTGAGGTGGAATGCAAGTCAACCAACTATTGAACATTGGACATCTCCCCTTTTGTATCTCGCATCCCTACCTCTGTGGACTCAACCTTTTCAAGTACCTTTGCCATCATTTCTTCTAACTTTGAGTTTTTGCCACTATCTTTCTGACGCTCACGGTTCCAATAACTATCTTTGTTCTGCCTGTTTCCTTGATACTTTTGATCATGACCATAGTTTCGACCTTAATTATTGGTGTTGTATGATCGGTAACCCCCCTGGCTGCCTAATAAGTTTGCCTCTTCATTAAAGTTGTAGCCTTGATCATCGTACCTAGGCATTGTGTCTACAACTTTGACCTTTTCTGCGCCTCCTAAGAACCACTTTGCCAGCAAATCCAGTTAGATCTTCATGTGTGTCATGTCTTGATTCCATTCCTCCTCCTTTCATCGCTGCTCCTCCGTCATCTCAAAGATGAACTCCGAACAGTCTCCATCTCTAGTGTACCATGCTCTGTTATTCTTGGCTACCTGATCTAAGATCGCCACGATGTCTCAGAAAGTCCTAGACATGTATGACCCCCTACAAGTAGCATCAACTATCATCTTTGTCACAAAATTGCAGGACCTATAGAGGATTTTCTTCAAATGTTTATCTGTGAGGAGATGAACAGGGCACTGCTTAAGCTTCTTCTTGAATCTCTCCTAAGTCTCATGTAGTGCTTTATTCGGTAGTTTCTTGTGAGAGCCAATGTCATCTATGATTTTGAGTTGTTTTGATGCGGGGAAGAACCTCTCCAAGAATGCCTCCTTTAACTCTCCCCAAGTGCGGATGGAATCATGTGGAAGCTCATTTAGCCACTTAGTTGCTGCACCAGAAAGAGACAATGGAAATAACCGTAACCTAATTGCTTGCTGACTGACCCCAGGAATCTCAAACGATTGGCATGTTGCCATAAAGTTGAGGACATGCTGATTTGCATCCTCAGTTGCTACTTTGCTGAACAACCCTTTCAACTGTAGCATCTGCAACATAGTGCTAATGATAGTGAACTTAACACCCATGGGCAGTGGGGGGAGTAAAATCGCCCTAGTGGTCCCAACAACACCTTCATCATCATCATTCACTGCTTGGGATGGTTGAGGCACTTGGAGTCTCACATCACGCAGCGACACCTGTCTAAGTGGTGCTACCGGTGGTACTTTATTCCCTGCATTTGCAACATCACCCAGACTGTCACTCCCCCACCTGCAAGGTTCACCACCAATTCTCTCTATCTAGCTGCTTCGCATTCTTGGGCATTCATTCTGTAGATTAATTTCGCAAGCTTGGGTCGTAGAGAACAAGTGATTCACCCTTGTTTCAGGCATGGCATACAATGCTAGCTCCCTACCAAGAAACAAAAACAAGAAACAAAAGTAAAATTAGGGACTAGTATTACAAACTGAAAATAGAAACTAATAGACTATTACTTCACCATATTCCCCGACAACGGTGCCAAAATTCGATACGCCTAAATTTATACTCCAAGCGGAATAGCAAAGCGGTCATTGATCAAATATAGAACTCAATCAGAGTTGAGGTCGATCCCATAGGGAATGCATGAGAATATATTTATTAGCACCATTTTCAGATGTAATATCTATTCCTGAAACAAAAATGCATAAAGTAAATGGGGTTCTGGTTTTTTTCAAACTACTATACTACACTAAAGCAATAAATAAGTGCAAGAACAACTAGATTTTAAATAATTTATGCGAAGCTAGGGTTGTGTTCCCTATGACAACTAATACGATAGCCGAATCTAGCAGTAAACTCATTCATGATTATGTATATAAGATCTAACAAGTTATGTAACATCTAATTCACCTCTCCGTCCCTCTTAAATGCATATCATTCATCACCTTTCAATCTCAGAATGTCTACATATTAACCCTTGTTATTTATACCATAATACTCTCACCTTTCTATCTCAAGTACTTAGACTAGGTTAAAAACCTCAAATTTTCATCGTTGAAGTCTTTTCCTAATCAAAATATCCCTTTTTGGCATGCAAAGAATAAAGGCTTACCCTAATGCGTCGAATCATCAAGGAAGAAAATATAATGAAGATTACTATTATATAAACGCTAATCAATCCCCAGACTTACCCCCATACTCGCCTATCTTATTAATTTGTCATGATTCTCACAACCCTACTTGTGGGTTTAGCCTAACATATTCAAGGAACAAAACTCACTACGATACAATGAATTCATAATAGAAGACTTACTATTGAAAAATCGATGAATGCATAGTTACAAGCTTGAATTTGATACGCAAAATCCCAAAATCCTGTGAAATCTCTAAGAAAATAATATTTTTCAATATTTTTTAGTTTAGCCATCCAAGACTATCTAAAAATGAAATAAATAACTATTTATATATAAAGAAAACCTAATACTAATTACAATAGGAAAAATTTGTCGATAGGGAAAATGGGCCTCTAAACAGCCCGTGAGACGTTGGACGGACGTGTAATGGTCCATCTGGTCACACTTGGCTTCAAAAGTCCACTACTGCTCCACGTGCTATTGAGCGAGCCGTGTGACTTTTTCACGTACCATCTGATGCGTCTTGGTCAATTTCTCACTCACGTGTTCCACACGCCTTAATGTCACGGACCGTGATTGGTCACACGGTCTGTGTAACTCTTCGTCTAGCTCCACTTAGAAAATTTTGCTATTTTTTCAATGGTGTCACCTACACGGGACTTGAGATGGCCTATCATGCTCCCAATAGCTCATGAGACAAGCCATCTCTTGCCACTTAGAAAAAACCTTTCAACTTTCAACGGACTCCTACTTCACGTCACTTTGACGAGCTACACGACGACCTGTCACACCTCCTATGGTCCATGACACATGCCGTGGGACATGCCTTGGTCAAATATTCCTACGCTTTTGCCTATTAGCTACTGCCATCAGCCCAAATGTGAGGCCATGATGGGCCTCATGATCCGTGTGGAAGCACACGAGCTGTGTCGGCCCCCTTGTGCTCACACTTGGTTCCATTTTTATTCCTTTTTACTCTCTTTGTCATCTTTTTTTCCTTCCTACTCTCATTTATCCATTCCTTCGTCTTTTTCCTAAAAAATAAAAAAATAAAAATCAAAATAACAAATTTGCTTGAGAATGCGCAAAAATTCTTTGTTTAAAGCTTTAAAGGAGTCGTATCTCTATGACTAATCAGTATTGGAGAATTGTGACAACTACCTCTACACATTGCTTGATTTAATAAAATAAAGGATGAGATCTTTAATGTGTTTTTATTAGATTATGTATCCCTGCTCAACTATGTAGTTAGGCAAGCATTAAAAATAGGCTAAAAAGAGGTGTGCAACCCTATTTTGGTAATTTCAACCCTTTGAGTCAATGAAAATTACCAAGTTATATCAAGTCTCTTTGGTTCGACATCTCGATCTTTAAATGACCACTATATTACTTGTTTCGACTACGTACACTTGTATTTTCTAGGAGACAACAAGTTTTTGGCGCCGTTGCCAGGGATTTGAAACATAATTTTGTTAACTTTCTAAGTCGTTTGTATTTAAGTGTTTGTTGCATTTGATCTTGTTGGTGCTTTGTTGCAAGTTGCGGATTTCTAAAATGAAAAGTCACGAATCTTACTTTCCTCAATCTAAGAAGAGAGAAGGAGTTGTGCTTCATATTCCTCCAATTGAGCTTATTAATCAAGATGATGACAAAGAATATTTGGATCTCATTGAAAGAGGAATGGCTCAAGAAAATCCACCCGCACCACACACACTTACACCACCAACTCCTAGGCTGGTTCTGGATGTGGCAATCCCATGCACTACAAATGTTACTAGTTGCTTTGTAAAGCAGGAGCCAGGTGGTAGATAGGAACTTAAAAAAAATATGGTCCAATACTTCACTTAATCAAAAAATTTACCGGTTTGCCACAAGAGGACCCTCAGGTACATATCCAAAATTTTTTAGAGATTATTGACATATTTATTCCTGCAGGGGTGAATCGAGATTATGTAAGAATGACCTTGTTTCCATTTTCACGCTTGGGGAAAAGGACGAAGGTGGTTGTAAATTGAACTACCTAACTTCATAAATTCTTAGGATACACTTTCTCAAAAGTTTCTAATTCGATTCTTTCCCTCTGGTAAGACTGCAAAATTAAGAAATGAAATTTTGAGTTTTAGACAAAGGCCCAGAGAAAACTTATATCAAGCTTGGGATAGGTTTAAAACTTTTCTTATAAATTGCCCTCATCATTGTCAATCTAATGAGGTGTTAGTCCATACCTTAATTGAAGGAATGGAACCAAACACAAAAATTCTTTTAGATTCTGCTGCAGGGGGGCAAACCTTGGAGAAAATGTACGATGAGTTGTACACACTTCTTAACCATATAGCACAAGGAAATCCAGAATGGAATGGAGGAGCTAATCAAGAGTGGTTCCCAAGTAGGCAGGTATGTTAGAAATAGATGCTATAACTGCTTTACAGGCACAAATATCAATCATGCAAAACGTGATGACTACCCAATTGAACAACTTAACATTGGGCCAACAACAAAAAGCACCAGCACCTTTGGGTCAACATTCCACATCCATAAATTTGGTGCAATAGCAGAAAAACAATTGGTGTGAGGCATGTGGAGGAGGAGATTATACCACTGAATTTTGTAGGTCAAATTCGGAGGCCATAAATTTCATGGGAAATGCAAATCGAGGTAGTTACCAAGGGTTCAGAAACTCCTACAACCCAAATTGGAGAAATCATCAAAATTTCTCTTAGGGTGGAAATCAATACAATCTGGGGCCATCTCAAATGCAAAGGCCATAAGGGGGCAGGTATATTACAACCAACTAATGCAACAACTTGTAAAACAGGCCAATCCAAATACTATGTCGGATAGTAAGGTACTTAGGCAAATCTTGGTAAATCAAAATCGTCAAGAAGAAGAGATTCAAAGGCATAAGAAAATATCCAAAACTTGGAGAAACAATTGGGGTAGTTAGCAAGTTCAATAAATCATAGAACCCAAGGTGGTTTGTCGGGAGTCACTGACCCAAATCCCAAGCAAGTTCATACCATGTGTACAAGGAATGGGAGGCCGTTAACTGAGTTAACCCCAAAGAAGAAAGAAGTGAGTGACCAAGAATAGTTCAAATTGAGGAATTCGGATAGCCTAGCATATGATATGATGGGGTAATTCCATTGCCCAAGCCACCTCCTCTATTTTCTCAAAAATTTAAAAAGAAGAAAGAGGACAAGTGATTCCAAAAGTTTATTGGGCTTATTAAATAGGTACAAATCAATTTACCTCTTATTGATGTTTTGCAAGGTATCCAAAGTATGCTAAGTAAGTGAAGGATATTGTAGCAAACAAGAACAAGTTGGGAGAATATGAAATAGTGGTACTCACAGAAGCGTGCAGCTCACAAATCTTGAACAAAGCAGGATTGCCTACCAAATTGAAGGATCTCAGGAGTTTCACAGTTCAAGTAACTATTAGGATCTACTTCAATGCCAAAGGGTTGTATGATCTAGGAGCAAGTATCAACCTCATGCCTATCTCATTGTTCTTAAAATTGGGGCTTGGAAAACTAAAGCCTACTACCATAGTGTTGCAACTTGCAGACCGTTCTTTGGAAAGGCTGGATGGAGTGATAGAGGATGCCTTAGTCCAAGTGGGATCTCTCATTTTTCCCATGGACTTTGTCATTCTAGATTTTGGATCGAATCCTGAAGTTCCTTTTATACTTGGACTTCCATTTTTGGCTCCGGAGGAGCATTTATTGATGTAGCTGCAGGAAGGCTCACCATGAGAGCCCATGGTAAGGTTGAGGTCTTTGATATGCATAAAGTAATGAAATTAACTATTGCATATGAAGATTTGGCATATATAACAGTGATTAGCATAGCTGCCACCATGAATCAAATTGAGGTACAAGACTCGTTAGCTCGAGTGTTGTTAAATCAAGGACTAGTAGGTGATGAGGAGGCCCTGGAAATAGAAAATATATTGAACAAATATGTTAACATGATCAAAAAGGGATATGCACCACTAAATAGGGTGTTAGGACCTCTTTCTAAACCCTCAATCAAAGAACCTCCAAAGCTAGAGTTAAAACCGTTGCCATCACACTTAAGGTATGTTTTTCTTTAGAATAATGAAACTTTACCTATGATCATTTCTTCTTCATTGACTGCAGAATAGGTGGAAGAAGTGGTAGTAGTACTTAAGAAAAGAAAGAAATCAATGGCTTGGCAATGCATCGAATTCTTATAAAGGAAGGACACAAACCAGTGGCCCAACCTCCGAGACGATTGAATCTGATTATGAAGGAGGTGGTTAAGAAAGAGGTGATTAAGTGGTTAGATGCAGGGATCATTTTTCCCATTTTAGATAGCGGCAAACCTTGGAGAAAATGTACGATGAGTTGTACACACTTCTTAACCATATAGCACAAGGAAATCCAGAATGGAATGGAGGAGCTAATCAAGAGTGGTTCCCAAGTAGGGAGGTGATTACCAATGACAAAAATGAGCTAATTCCCTCTAGAACAGTCACCGGGTGGTGCATTCGTATGGACTACTGAAAGTTGAATGATGCAACTAGAAAAGATCACTATCTAGTACCTTTCATTAACCAAATGCTTGACAGGTTGGTAGGACAGGAATATTATTGCTTTTTAGATGGGTACTTAGGATATAACCAGATCATCATAGCACTTGAAGATCAGGAAAAGTTGATATTCACTTGCCTGTATGGAACATATGCCTTCAAATGCATGCCCTTTGGACTTTGTAATACACCAAATACATTCCAAAGATACATGATGGCAATATTCCATGACATAGTGGAGGAGTTTGTGGAGGTATTTATGGCTGATTTTTCTATATTTGGTGATTCTTTTGATAGTTGTTTGAATAATCTTGACAGGGTGTTGGCTCGATGTGAGGAAACTAACCTCATCCTAAACTAGGAGAAATGTCATTTCCTAGTAAAGAAGGGCATAGTTTTAGGGCATAAAGTGTCAAAGCAAGGCTTGGAGATGAATAGAGCTAAAGTTGAGGCGATCGAGAAGTTACCACCTCCAGTTTCGATCAAAGGAGTTAGAAACTTTTTGGGACATACGGGATTCTATCGTAGGTTTATCAAAGACTTTTCCAAAATCACCAACCCATTGTACACCCTGCTTGAGAAAGAGATACCCTTTTATTTTCATGATTCATGTCTACAAACTTTTGAAGTACTGGAAAAGAAACTGGTGGAGGCTACAATACTAACCGCACCTGACTAGGAATGCCCTTTTGAGCTTATATGTGATGCTAGTGACACCACTGTGGGTGCAGTCCTTGGGCAGCATAGAGGTAAATTATTTCATCCCATTTACTATGCCAGTAAAACTTTGGATGCAACCCAAAGCAACTACACAGTCACAGAGAAGGAGATGCTGGCACTAGTTTATGCATTTGACAAGTTCAAATCATACTTAGTGGGCACCAAGGTCATAGTGTTCACAGACCATGTTGCGGTAAGGTATTTGTTTAATAAGAAAGATGCAAAACCTTGCTTGATCATCTGGATTCTCTTACTTCAAGAGTTTGATCTTGAGATCAAAGACTGAAAGGGATGTGAGAATCAAATTGCAGATCACTTGTCACAGCTAGAGAATGATACCCACATAGGTGAGAAAGCACATATTAGAGAAGAGTTCCTAGATGAATAGTTGTTACTAATTTAGGTGGAAAAATTACCATGGTACGCTAACATTAGGAACTACTTGGTGAGTGGTTTATATCCTCCGAAAGCTACATACTAGTAAAAGAAGAGGTTAGCTCATGAGGCAAAAGCTTATATTTGGGATGAGCCTTATCTATTCAAACAATGGGCTGACAAAATGGTAAGGAGATATGTACCCGAGGCCGAAATGCAAAAGATCTTAGAAAAATGCCATGCTTCGCCTTATGAAGGCCATCATAGGGGTGAAAGAACAGCTCACAAGGTGCTACAATCAAGTTTTTTCTGGCCTACTCTTTTTAAAGATGCTATAAATTTTGTTAAAACTTGTGATGCATGCCAAAGACTTGGTACTATCTCTAGAAGACATGTCATGTCTTTGAATAACATTTTACAGGTAGAAATATTTTATGTTTGGGGGATGGACTTCATGGGCCCATTCCCGTCTTCTTTTGGAAATCACTACATTTTGGTTGCAGTGGATTATATATCAAAATGGGTAGAAGCGGTCGCTATGCCGAATAATGACGCCAAGGTCGTGAACAAATTCTTGAAGAAGCAAATATTCAGTAGATTTGGCACTCCCAGAGCTATTATAAATGATGGAGGAATACACTTCATCAATCAAGTGGTGAAGAACTTGTTAGCCAAATATGGGATGAGATATAAAGTGGCCATAACATACCATCCCCAAACCAGCAGGCAGGTAGAGGTGTGCAATAGGGAGGTCAAGCAGATCTTATAGAAGACGGTAAATGGCACAAGGAAGGATTGGTCCTCCAAACTTGATGAAGATTTGTGGACATACTAGACCACATATAAAACACCAATTGGTACATCACTATATCAATTATGTATGGAAAAACTTGTCACCTCCCCGTGAAATTAGAGCATCAAGCATATTGGGTTATAAGAAGGCTGAATCTTGACCTTGAGCTAGCAGGAAGGAAAAGGCTGGAACAACTGGAAGAGTTGGATGAGTTCTGGCTCCAAGATTATGAAAATGCTAAGCTTTATAAGGAAAGAACAAAAAATGGCATGACAAGCACATCGTTAATCGCAACTTTGAGCCCGGACAACAGGTATTGCTTTTTAACTCTCACTTAAAATTGTTTCCAGGGAAGCTAAGCTCAAAATAGAGTGGCCCGTATGTTGTTGCATCCGTTACACCCCATAGAGTTGTGGAATTGAAAGACGTAACCTCAAACCAAATATTTTTGGTGAACGGTCAATGTGTAAAACATTACTATAGGGAGGAGATGAACCAAGTTGTAGAGGCCATTGAATTGGCCAACAATGAATAAACATCAGTGCGTCGTACCATGATATTAAATCAAGCGCTTAATGGGAGGCAACTCATGGTGAGGTAACATGTATTTAAGCTTGTATGTAGATTGAATAATAATAAAAAAGTGTGTTTCTCATGTATTTTAAACCATAGAGAAAGGAAATATTGAAAGCTGAAAAATTTCCCAAAATAATGTACCAGTCCAAGTCGCAGACTTGGCCCATTTTTGAGTAAACATTCCAATCCTCATTTCTTGTTGATTCATTGTATATTTTTTGAAATTTTTTGTTCATATTAACATAGTTTGATGTATTTAAGCATCTTCAGGTGTTCGGAGAATTTCACGGGGCTCGGAACGAAAAAACAAAAAAATTTTAAGCTTAAAAATAGTGAGCATCCGCGATAGCTCCACGACGTGGATGCGATGCGGATGCACACTGTCTCAGGTGCCAAAACGTGAAAAATGCTAAGTCCTTAGTGCGACAGGATCCGTGATGCAGATGCATCGCGGATATGTGTATTATTTTCCGTGTTTCTTGAGGACCCCACCCCTTTAAATACCCAAAACCATTTTTTCTCCCATTTTCATCCAAACAACCCCACCCCCTTCAACTTCTCTCTATAATTTTCTTCAATTTTCATGTGCACATTCCATTTTCAAACATCTTCGCATTGCAAAGGTTGAATTCTTCAAGTTTCATCATCTTTTTTTCACTTCTACACATGTAAGTATTTTTAACCTTGTTATCTTATTGATTTATGAAGATTTGGTTAAGTTTGGTACCCAATTGGAAGTGATAAGTAGATTTATAGTGTTTGATTGATTTTTATTGCTCAATTTATGTGGGGTGTGTAAATCTTTGGTTTAATTTTTTAATGTGATGTTATTCATGATATTGAGTAAAAAATGCAAACCATAGGTCTAATTTATTGTCCAAATTGGGTAAATTATGGAAAATAAGATGGAGAACTTGAATGGATGTAAAACGTATGTTAAAATATGCCAAAATTAAGTGTGGGGTTGCTTGTTTAAATTTGATAGCATATTGTTTGGGTTATACTATTCTTAACCTTGGTTGTTGAATAAAATATATAGCAAAGTGAATAGTATACTCAATCTTGAGGGTAGGTTGAATTAATCTTATTTCCCTTGAACAACGCTTGCGCTTAATTTGGACTGAGATTGAGAGAAAAGCACTTAAGGGTGAAGTTTTAGTTGAAACTTTGTAATTTGGGATTCTGTATTAATTGATTCTTGGGAATTGATTGAATTATGCGATGTGGTTGATACATTTTATGGGAAGATACTGCTAAAAATTTTGGAGTAAAGAGGTGACAAGTAAAAGGGAAGTTTGAGTACCTTCTCTTGTATATGTTTAGGAATAAGTGTGGGGTCATGATGTAATTACCTTGTTATTGATTGTGGATTTACTTTACTACAGGAATCATGTCCTCCCATGGATCTCGTGGCTCTCAATCTGGATGAGCTGGACCCTCCAACACTTGAAAAAGGGAAAGAGATGTACCACAAGTGCCAAATGATACTCGGTGAATTCCAAGGGCCTGATTTGGTGCCAAAACATTTAATAGGGAAGGAAAGAAGTGGTACCAGTCTCATGATGAGAGTAAGTACTACCCGAACGTGCCTATTGATGTAAACTCGCTGCGATATGAATACCCAAAAATCTTGGAAAGGTTTTTGGATTTGCAGTTGGGATTTCTTTTCCAACAGCCCTGGCCTTGCGATCTCTATGTAGTGCAAGAATTTTACACAAATATGAACAAGGACCTACTCAATCAGTGATTATTTGCAGCGTGGAGGTAAACTTTTCTCCACTTGTTATTAACGGGGTCCTTGGCACCCCATCTGAGATTCCTACAAGTACTTTTAACAATCTCTGCATCCGCCTGCCATACCAAGAAGTTCGACACACTCTAGTCGAATCGACCTCCACTGCTAAATGGGTCCACCATACTGATAAGGGCTACCATCTTTCCTTCCCATTTGGCCACATGTCAAAAGAGGCACGAGTTTGGGTCAAGCTAGTCAGTCATTCATTCTTCCCTAGACAACACTTCTTCAATGTCACTAAGGATCGCGTCTGCCTCACTTATGCACTGATGACAGGGATGGCATTGAACTATGATGTCATTTTCAAGCTTGCGATAAGAAAGGTAAAGACCCACAAGGGTCAAAGGTATGCATTTAGAGGCTTTATAACTGATTTGTCTCATAGTGTAGGTGTACTAGAGGAGGAGGCAGACTATATCACTATCATTCAGGCCCCACCTTATGTTGCTACTCACAAAAAGAGACCCGATGCAACCTTGGGACCAGTGTTGACTACTATTGAGAGAACTTATTGGGATGAGCTGATTATGGCCCGCATGTATGGGCTGCAGATGTTGCTGTACCAAATAGGTGGTCGACCCTCTACCCTCGAGGAGTTCTGTGATGTTAAGGACCGATATCCGTTGAATACTCATGCAAAGGCTATGTTGGGGATAGGCATCCGCGATAGCTCCACGACGTGGATGCGATGCGGATGCACACTGTCTCAGGTGCCAAAACGTTAAGTCGGTGGAAGATGACGTACCTACAGACCTGGGAAAGGAGCATGAGGAGTTCCAAGAATCAGAAGATTAGGAGATAGCTGAGGGTCCACCTTTTGTTAGGGGGGAGAGATAATTTTACCGGATGCTCCAGATGACAAGGAGTGGGCACCGCTTTTCCATCCCACTAGGTATGTATGGCAAGCATTGAGGATAATGCTACATTCTAAGTGTGGGTTGGGAAAGCCTTATCTGCTTTAACATGTCAAGTTGGTTTTAGTGGTTTTATTTTGAGACATTAGCTTATGTTTTTATTATTAGTTTGAGACATCTTTTAATAGTTTGGGATCATGACTTATATTTTTAAGTAGTATTGTGTTTGGGTTTTCAGATTTAAATAGTGAAGTATGTTTATGTATTGGAATTAAAATTCTGATATAAATATGTTTGGTAAAATTGAACAAGTCTGAGTAAGTCATGTTAGAGTGTCAGTAATATGAACATATAAGTTTTGTATGCCAATGTCATGAACTAAAATAGCCTAATTCTTGACTTTCTAATAGCTAATATTCACAATTGGTACTTAATGAATTTAGATGCTTAATGTTGAACTCACGAGAACAAAGTGATAGTAAATCTAGTGTTGCCTTATGTTGAGAATGTACCATGTGATAGTAAGGAAAATTGTTAGTCTACATTGTTATAGTTGCTAGAACTTGCCCGGTATGTGAATTTGATGTAGTAAGGATTGAATTTGAAGGAAAGGATCTAGGCATTTCTTTGGTAGCATATATAAATTTTTGCCTTTTATCCACCTTATGTCAACATTTTAATTAACCCCTTTGAGCTTTTAAATCCCTTTTCTTTGATCCAATATATTTCGAGCCAAGCCCGTTCTTTAAAATTCAATCATATTGATCCAAAATGTCGAGCACTTAAGGAAGATGGGTTAGAGAATAAAGAGCTGAACTGAAGGAATATTTCACGAGGGGTATATATATATATATATATATATATATGTGAGTAAGGAAAAGTGATAAGAGATGTTGAGTTAAGCAGAAATAATGGTAATGATTTGAAATAGGGTAATGTAAGCTTAAGCGTTTGGGAATTAAACCTTGTTCACTATATTCCGAGATTGAATCCCATTAGCCTTTAAACCTATATTACAATGAAGTAAGAAGACCTAAGTGATCTTTCAAACAAAATCCTCCGAGGTCAACTTTTCATTAAGGTCAAGCTTGTAGGAACCAAAAGTAATGTGAGACATCATTTTTGAGAGTGAGAGTTGATGTTGTACCCAATGTTAGTCTACTTATAGGTTTGAATTGTGTGAGAATAGAGAGCTGAACTGAAGGAATATTTCACGATGGGTATATATATATATATATCTGAGTAAGGAAAAGTGATAAGAGATGTCGAGTTAAGCGGAAATAATGGTATGATTTGAAATAGGGTAATGTAAGCTTAAGCATTTGGGAATTAAACCTTGTTCACTATATTCCGAGATTGAATCCTATTAGCCTTTAAACCTATATTACAATGAAGTAAGAAGACCTAAGTGATCTTTCAAACAAAATCCTCCGAGGTCAACTTTACATTAAGGGCAAGTTTGTAGGAACCAAAAGCAATGTGAGACTTTATTTTTGCGAGTGAGAGTTGATATTGTACCCAATTTTAGTCTACTTATAGGTTTGAATTGTGTGATTTGGGTAATTCTTCTCGTGAGGGTACATAATCATATAAGGATGGCAACTAGGTGATACTACTAACTGAACTTTCACATGAGTCTGCATCAATTTATCAAATGCTTAAAGTGAGTAATTTTTCTAGAACTCTTGAAAAATGTTACTTTGGTTCAAAATATTTGTTCATATGAAGCTTATTATACATACTTGCATGCATGTGTCTTGATTTGTCTGAGGATGGACAAAAGCTTTAAGTGTGGGGTTGTGATCTTAGACATATTTATACGCCCAACTAATAAAAAATCCTATAAGTAGAGTGACACTCGAGGGTCAAATCATAATATTTTAAAACTTTTTATAATTATTTTGCATATTTTACTAATGTTGGATCAAGTGCACCATGTTGTTGTAGTTTTTATGAAGTTTTACTAGAATACATCGCTTTGGAGTGATACATGAACCAAGTGGAGACAATCAACATATGGCAAAACTAAGAAAAATTTAAACACTTGGTCCGCGTTCACGACTGCATCGCAGATCAATGTTAAATGGGTGCTTTCTGAGTCAGCAGACAAAAATAGCAAGTGGACAAAAAGAAGGCTAAGTCCGCAACGCGGACTTGAGGAAAAGTTAGGAAAAGCTAGATTTTTAGGGATTTTTAGTGCTAGAAGATATCCCACCTTAGTTGTAATTGATGAGTGTGTTTTATTGGGACGAAAATCAGCAAAGGAAAGAGGAGAAACAAGTCCTTCAACCTTTGGTTAGTTTAACTTCTTAAATTTCTTATTTTAATTATGAGTTTAAATATGTATTTTGTGTGTAATCTTAATATGAGTTGCTAAACTCACCATTTTCTAGGATTGTAACTATAGACAATGTTTTAGTTGTTGAATCTTTACATTTATGAATGAGTTGTGATTGTTCTTATACTTCTTAAATTATCCATTTTTAAGCTTGATCACCTTGGAAATGAACTTTTTATGTATCATGAATTAAAAAGATATTATGATGCATAGAACATAGGTAGTATAAGAAGCTTGTTTGATTTATGAAAATAAATTGATTTGTGTATTGGAGAATTGTGACAACTACCTCTACACCTTGCTTCATTCAAAATAAAGGATGAAATCTTTAATGTGTTTTTAGTAGATTGTCTATCCTCGATCAACGATGTAGTTAGGCAAACACTAAAAATAGGCTAAAAAGAGGTATGCAACCCTATTTTGGTAATTTCAACCTTTTGAATCAACAATCGACAATTCAATCATAAGTGTAATGATTAATAACTAATTCGGCATAGACAAAGTCACAATCCCATAATTTCATTTATATTTATATTTAATCACAAGAATCAATTTGAGTATAATCATAAATTCCTAGTTTTAACAGTTCATAAACTAGTTTTTGATATCAATTTTAATCAAGTTTATTCCATTTTTCATCAACATAACAATTTAGAAAATTACCAAGTTATATCAAGTCTCTTGGGATTGACATCCCAATCTTGAAAAGGCCATTATATTACTTGTTTCGACTATGTACACTTGTGTGTACTAGGAGTCAACAATATCGCACACAGATTTTGAGATATATGGAAATTATGATTCTGAGCACTTCAGAGGAACATTTTTGGGCACTTTTTGGGGTCGTTACAATGACTATGAGGGTGAGCTCGGAGATTGTCTTGGCCCCTGCTCTTATCTATGTACTAGAGGTGTTATTGTAATATTATGATGTATTAATGCTTTACTTTGACTTTCTACGTATCTATGGTATCGACTATGTCTCTTAGTCCCGTTTTCCCTTTTACTATCTCTTGATGTTGTCATAATGATGTATTAATATTATACTTTGACTTTTTACGTATCTATGGTATCAACTATGTCCCTTAGTCCTGTTTTTTCCCGTTTTACTATCTCTTGATGTTGTACAATTCCTTCCGCGACCAAGGATGAGTAATGATATATTAAGAGGCTTGTTTGGGGTCCCTTCGGGTTCCTCATTCATCGTGTCATGTCTAGGCCTAAGGTCCAGGTCATGACAAACTTGGTATCAAAGAACTAGCTTGTTAATGGTCCTCGACATCTAACACATCGCATCGATTAGAGTCTTACTCATGGTTGTGTTGTCCACCACGACTATGAGTAAGAGGCTATGAGGCATTTTAGTAAATGTTTTCCTTATTCTTGATCTATGTAATGCGATAGAAGTTAGGTAAGGGTCCCTCTCTAACGAGTATTCTTTGCCATTTTTTTAGATTATGCCTAATACAAGAGGAAGAAGAGCCCGTACAACCGAAGAACAACCGACTCATGGAGAGCTAAGGGATGCTCTCACCTTGCTAGCTCAAGCCATGCTTAATCAAATCAATCGAGGGGCCCAAGCTCCTCATGCTCCTACCCCGGGATCTAGGGTGAGAGACTTGATGAGGATGAACCCACCGGAGTTCCATGGGTCAAAAGTGGATGAAGACCCTCAAGAATATATTGATGAGGTATAAAAGGTGTTTGATATCAAGGATGTTAGGTTGGAAGAGAAATCGGAGTTGGCAGCATACCAACTCAAGGGTGTGGCTCAAATATGATATGTCTAATGGAAAGTGGAGAAGGGGAACAACAACTAGATTCTATGGGAGGAATTTAAGGCAGCCTTTCTCAACCGGTTCTTCCCTCTAGAGCTTAGGGGGGCCAAAATGATGGAGTTCATGAATTTAAAGCAAGGGTCAATCAATATGAGGGAGTATGCCCACAAGTTCAACCAACTCTCTAAATATGCTCCATACTTGGTTGTCAATCCGAGGTCTAGAATTAACAAGTTCGTGATAGGTGTAGGATGGACAAAAGCTTTAAGTGTGGGGTTGTGATCTTAGACATATTTATACGCCCAACTAATAAAAAATCCTATAAGTAGAGTGACACTTTGCTATGTTGATTAGTGATATGGATTTGTCATCTTAATGACCTATGCCAAACAATTGGAGGGGGAGAAGCTTAAAAAAAGGAGGAGAAGTGAGGCCAAGAGGGCCCATTTTGATGGTATGTTCCAAGGTTCCAAGGGTAGCCAGTTTCATCAAGGCTAAGGATCTTCCAATGCACCTAATAGAAGGTTTGCCAATGACAACCTAAGGGTCCTAGCTGATGGTGGTGTGGCACCTAATGTTGTGTGTCCAAAATGTGGTAAGAGTCATAGAGGCCCATGTTTGAGGGACACCAATGCTTGTTTCAATTGTGGTGAAGTAGGAGATAAGAGGATTGATTGTCCTCGTAATCGAAATAAGGATGGAGATGTTCATCCACTAGGTTTAAATATAGTTTTTAGATATTATTTTTAGTATATGATATTGCTGCGAATGAGAGAGGAGACGAAGAATCTCCATCTAGAGTTAATTCTATTATCTTTTCCTCTTTTAAGTCCATTCTTGAATTTTTCTTAGACTATTATTATGTTTGAGACAGACGATGAGTCACTAATTTCCCGTATTTTCAGATTGTAGCCATAGACTATGTTCTAGACTTTGATTTTTATAATTTATGAATGGGTTTCACATAATTACTCCTACATTTCTTTAATTTATATTTCATAATCTGGCCAATCATGAAATCTAATTATTGTGTGCTCTAGATTCGGGAGATGTTGGAGTGGATAGAACATATGGTATAAGGAGCTTGTTTGTTCTAGGAAACTAGGATGATTCTGTATGGGAGACTTGTGACACCTATCCATACACCTCGCTTGATTCAAATACAGGAAGAAAAATTCAATGCATTCTTAGTTATCATGCCTATCCCGCTCAATAATGTAGTTAGGTTGTCAATGACAATAGGCTAGGTAGAGGCATGCAACCCTGCTTGGTATATTAAACCCTGTGAATCAGTAATTTGAAAACCTAGGATTAGTCATAAGAATTGAGGCTAGAGCATATGTCGAAATGGTTACAGTCTTGGAATTTGCTTAACTTGATAATCAACTAGCAATAATTTGATGTTAGTCTTAGTTTAATTCTAATATTTTAGTAGTTTTAATCAATAATTAACTTTTCTTTGAAGAACACGGATTGCATATTCATCTTTTGTTAATAATTGAGAGCTAATTAAAGTCCTTTGGGTTCGTTATCCCAACTCTTTTAGAGCTACTATATTACTTGGTTGACCATGTATTCTTGCATATGCTAGGGAAGCAACAAGTTTTTGGTTCCATTGCTAGGGACTTTATGTTAGTAATTGGTTACTTTTTAGGAGTTGATTTTTTTTTTGTAGTGTTTCCCGTACTTGATCCTAACTATATTTTGTTGCAGGAATTCAGTCTGATTCACTAGCAAAACTAGAACCTTATTTTCGACAAAGTAAATGGAGGGCAACCATCTTATATCCAATCCTACCAATTGACCTCACCGAACAAGAAGATCGACTAGATTTTAAGGAGGAGGTAGAACCAAACACTGACCCAGAACCAGAACCAAAGGTCAGCCCAATTTCTGAGCCAATGGCGGCTAGACTAATCCGAGATATGTCAATCTCGCGGACTACTAATGTCACAAATTACATTCAAAAACCAGAACTCGGTGAAAGATGGGAACTTAAGCAGAACATGGTGCAACTTTTGCACTCCACAAGAAAAATCATGGGATTGCCACATGAAGATCCTCAAGTTCATCTTCGGAATTTCTTGGACATTGTCGACACCATCATTCCTCCTGAGGTGTCTTATGAATATGTGAGGATGATCTTGTTTCCCTTCTCACTCCCTGGGGAAGAAAGAAGATGGTTGCAAACTGAGCCACCTAATTCAATCCCTACGTGGGATGAACTGGCGTAGAAGTTCTTGATTAGATTCTTCCCATCTGGAAAGACAACAAGGCTTAGGAGTGACATCCTAAGTTTTTTGACAAAAGTCAGGAGAGAACTTGTACCAGCATGGGATAGGTTCAAATCATTGCTCATTAACTGTCCTCATCATTGCCAAGCTAACGAGGTGTTGGTCTATACCTTCATTGAAGGATTGGAACCCAACAATAAGATTTTACTTGATTCTACTTTAGGTGGACAGGCTTTATAGAAGACATATGATGAGCTATATGCCCTGATAAATTACATTGCACAAGGAAATTCTGAGTGGAATGGTAGATCTAGTAGACTTATAGTGCAGAAACAAGCAGGCGTATTGGAGGTGGATGCAATGACCGCCTTACAAGCCCAAGTGTCAGCTATGAAAATATGTTAACCGCCCACTTCAACAACCTCTCTTTGGGCCAGTAACAAGCTCAAGTAAATGTGGTCCAGCAGCAGCAGTATACTTAGTATGATGTGTGTGGCAGTTGGGACTACACGGCTGAATATTGTTGGTGAATCCATCAACTTTGTGGGAGATGCGAACAGAGGTGGCCAGCAAGGTTTTGGAAACACTTTTGACCCCAATTGGTGAAACCATCCTAATGTTTCCTAGGGTAAATCAGCAACATCAAGGACCACCTTAATACAGACCCAAGAGGGTGGACAACCCTACAATCAGCAAGTATAGCAACCCACAAATAGCAAATGTGATGGGTATGAGTGATAGTGAAGTGTTAAAACAAATCTTAGCTAATCAGCAGAGCACTCAAACAAAACTAGATAAGCATGAGGTTGAGATTCGTCAAAGCCATTTCAACTTTAGGAATCTTGAAAAGCGTATTAGGAAACTGGTAAGTGCAATCAATGCTAGACCCAAAGATTCCCTGTCAGGTGACACAGATCCAAATCTAAAGCAGGTAAATGCGGTTAGCACAAGTAGTGGTAAGCCTATGGCAGAGTTAGTCCCACAATTAAAATGTGTGGATAGCCCAAGTGCAGAGAAACAAGATGAGGCTGGCAATCCTAGCACTCCAATGAAAAAAAAGGAGGATGAGTGCTTCCAAAAGTTCATTGGGCTCCTAAAATAGGTACAATTAACTTACCTTTGATTGAATTTTTGCAGGGGATTCCAAAATATGCCAAGTATGTAAAGGATATTGCAGCCAACAAGAGAAAGTTGGATAAATACGAGACTGTGGTACTCACTAAAGAGTATAGTTCCAGGATCCTGAATAAAACAAACCCCCTACTAAATTGAAGGATTCTGGGAGCTTCATTGTTCAAATGGCGACTGGAAACTATCTGAATGCTAAAGGATTGTGTGATTTGGGTGCAAGCATCAATCTTATGTCCAGGTCTATGTTTAGAAGGTTGGGTCTTGGAGACCCTAAGTTGATTACAACCCTACTTCACCTTATAGATCATTTGGTAGCTAGACCAAACAAGATTATAGAGGATGTCTTGTCATATTCCTCGTGGACTTTTTCATCCTTGACTTTGAGCCAAACCTAAAAGTTCCTTTTATTCTGGGATGCCCATTTTTGGGAATAGGAGAGGCATTGATAGGTGTTGCAGTCGGGAGCTTGACTATGTGTGCTCATGACAAGGTAAAGGTCTTTGATGTCTACCAAGCATTAAAATTACTCGTCGCATATAAGGATTTGATAGTCATTATAGTGTTTGATGCAAAGATTACAGTCAATTAGATTGAGGCCAAGAATCCTCTAGCAAAAGTGTTACTAAATTAAAAGCTAGAGGATGACCTAGAAGCTAAAGAGATTGCGAGTATGTTGGACAATCCAAATTTCAGCATGGTTAAAAAGATAGTAGAACCATTAGATAGGGTGTTGGGTCTCTCGCCCAAGCCCTCCATTCAAGAAAATCCTCAGTTTGAGTTAAAGCCACTGCCCTTCTATCTCAGGTTTGTTTTTCTGGGTGACAACAATACTTTACCTGTAACTTATCTGCTTCCTTATCTGCTGTCCAAGTTGATGCTGCGTTTGATATGTTCAAAATGAGAAAGAGGGCTATGGGCTGGCAAATATCAGATCTTTATGGAATTAGCCCAGCCCTATACATGCACCATATATTCATAGAAGAGAGTCACAAATTGATAGCCAGCCATATCGAAGGCTAAACCTCATCATGAAAGAGGTGGTGAAGAAACAAATAATCAAGTGGCTGGATGTTGGGATCATCTATCTGATTTTAAATAGTAAATAGGTGAGCCTAGTTCAGTATGTCCCTAAGAAGGGTGGGATGACAGTGATCACAAATGAGAAAAATGAGCTCATCCCCACCAGAATGGTCATAGGGTGGAGAATCTGCATGGATTATAGAAATCTGAATGATACAACGAGAAAAGATGATTACCCAGTGTCATTCTTCAATAAGATATTGGATAGATTAGCAGGGCAAGAGTATTATTTATTCCTTGATGGGTATTCAGGATACAACCAAATCACCATTGCTCCTGAACATCAAGAGAAAACCATATTCACATGTTCATATGGTACCTATGCATTCAAGCGCATGCCATTTGGTTTTTGCAATTCATCTGCCATATTTAAAAGGTGCATAATGGCTATCTTTCATGAAATAGTGGAGGATTTTGTTAAGATCTTTATAGATGACTTCTAAGTGTTTGGGAAGTCCTTTGGTGTCTACTTGAAAAACTTAGACAAGGTGCTAGCTCATTGTGAGGAGACTAATCTGGTCCTAAATTAGGAAAAGTGCCATTTCCTTGTGAAGGAAGGAATAGGCTTGGGTAGAGGTGGCAAAATAACCCCAACTATAAGCAACCCGTTCATACTTTTATGGGTTGGGTTCAATATAATTTAGAATTGGGCTAATTTTTAGCCCAATATATTTTAACCTATTATAAAATAATTCTAAGTTGAGCGCAATAAGATTCTCACTTCAGCCTAATGTATCATTTGTTTTGCATGTTCAATGCTAATCTTAAATTAAGCGAGTTAAATTGGGCGAGTCATGACCCAAATCGAAATTTAACCCATTTGAGCCCAAAGTACATTTGGGCAAGTCAAGACCCAACACGATATTTAATGCATCCCATTCTAACCTCCCCAATTTCAACTCAACCTGCCTATTTGACATCCCTAGTCTTGGGTCATGAAGTGTCCAAGAAAGACTTGGAGGTTGACAGGGTAAAGATCGAGGTGATAGAAAAGCTACCTCCACCTATTTCAGTCAAAGGAGTTAGAAGCTTTTTAGAGCATGCAAGGTTCTATCGAAGATTCATCAAAGACTTCTCTAAAATCTCAAAGCCATTGTGCACTCTACTAGAAAAAGAGGTGAAATTTAACTTTGATTCTCTTTGTTTGCAGGCTTTCGAGACCTTGAAGAAAAGGTTGATAAAAGCACCAGTCTTAGTGGCTCCAAATTAGGAGCTCCCATTTGAGCTTATGTCTGATGCTAGTGATATAGCGGTAGGACTAGTCTTAGGCCAACACAAGGATAAGATTTTCCACTCAATATACTATGCCAATAAGACCTTGGATCCAACACAGTGCAACTGTAAAATCACCAAAAAGGAGATGTTGGCATTGGTGTTTGCCTTTGATAAGCTTCGTTCCTACTTAGTAGGTACCAAAGTGATAGTGTTTATAGATCATGCTTCAGGGTACCTTTTCTATAAGAAAGACGTGAAATCCAGATTCATTCTATAGGTTCTCTTGTTACAAGAATTTGACATCAAAATCAAAGATAGAAAAGGGTTTGAAAATCAGATTGTAGATACCTGTCCAGGTTAGAAGATGATACTCACATCGGAGAGTAGGGTTAGATCAGGGAAGAATTCCTAGGTGAGTAGCTATTGGCTTTAAGTTTTAAGGAGTTACCATGGTATGCAGACATTGTCAACTATTAGGTGAGTCGGGTATTCCCACCTAATGCTACTAGCCTATAAAAGAAAAGGCTGGCTCATAATGCCATGTCCTATATATGGTATGAGCCTTATCTCTTCAAGTAAGGCATAGAATAAATGGTGAGGAGATGCATACCAGAGATTGAGGCGCACCAAGTGCTTGAGTGATACCATGTTTCACCATATGGAGGACATCATGGAGGAGAGAGAATTGCCCCACAAGGTATTACAATCTGATTTTTTCTGGCCTACTCCATTTAAAGATGTTATTGATTATATCAGGAACTATAATGCATGCAGAAGGCAGGAGTCATATCCAAGAGGCATGAGATGTCTCTCAATAACATATTGGAGGTAGAATATTTCATGTTTGGGGGATGGACTTTATGGGACCATTCCTACCATCCCTTGGCAACCAGTACATACTTGTGGCGGTGCACTATATGTCTAAATAGGTTAAATCCATAGCTCTACCCACAAATAACTCCAAAGTGGTAAGCAAATTTTTGAAGAAGCACATCTTCACAATGTTTCGAACTCCATGAACTATTCTAAGTGATGGAGGGGTACATTTCATTAACCAGACTGTGAAGAACTTGCTTGCAAAGTTGGGTCAGACATAAAGTAGCCACAACATATCACTCATAGACAAGTGGATAAGTGGAGGTGAAGCAAATCTTGCAAAAGACGGTCAATGCTACAAGAAAGGATTAGGCACCAAAGATAGATAAAGCTTTGTGGGCATATAGGAAATCGTATAAGAATTCAATTGGCACTTCAACTTACAAGATGACTTATGGTAAGACTTGTAACTTCTCTGTTGAGCTAAGACACTAGGAATATTAGGCTATCAAAAAGCTTAATCTTGACCTAGAGCTCGCAGGGTGCAAGCGTCTAGAACAATCGGATGAGCAAGATGAGTTTCAACTTCAAGCGTATAAGAATGCCAACCTCTACAAAGAGAAGACCAAGAAGTGGCATGATCGTCACATCATTGAGCGTTCCTTTGAACCTGGGCAAAAGGTACTTCTTTTCAACTCTCATTTGAAGCTTTTTCTAGGTAAATTGTGGTCCAAGTAGAGTGGAATATATGTAGTGGCACGTATGATGCCACATGGTGCAGTTGAACTCTGCAATGATTCCAAAAGCACTTATTCTTTATGAATGGACAATGGGTTAAACACTATTATAGTTTGACATGAATCGTGAGGAGGAGTTCATTTATTTAGCTAATAATGAGTGAAGTGATCATGAGTCGTGTCGCGATGGTAAATCAGATGTTGCATGGGAGGCAACCCGTGGTGAGATATTTTAAATTCTTAGTATAGGAATAAAAAAATCCTGTAAAAAAATCATGAACTGGCACAAAGTATCAGTCCCCATTGTGACTTGATATGTTTGTGTGCAGATTTTGGTCGTATTTATTTCCCATCGATCCATTGGGTATTTTTGTATTTTTATTGGTCGGGTTATTTGTTTTTATATTTTAGAGCATATGTAGGTGTTCGAGGATTTTGTGGGGTTCGATGCTAAAAAAATAATTTTTTGGCCCCTGTAGGTGTTGCTTATACATTAGGGTACATGATGTGGACCTGTCATAGACCTGTTCATTTCCACGTTTGCTTGATTTCTCTAAAATTGCTGAAAAATGTAAAATCTAACAATGCAACAGGTCCGTGTCGCGGATCTATCGCGGAGTAGTGCAATTTTAGGCAATTTTCACCCATCCTGATCCAATTTAACCCCTTATATAAACTCCTTCCCCTGATTTTTACCCTATTTTTATGTAACCTAGCCCCTATTTTCCCCCATTCTCTCTTAAATTTTCTCTCTTCTTTACCCAAATCATCCCAAATTCAAACAAATCTGTAATGCTTTTTAGCNGGTGCACCGAGATGAGTTGATCATGGCCTAGATGTATGGGCTTGAGATGTTGAGCCATAGGAGTGGTGGCTGACCTTTTATAAAGGCTAAGCTCCATCAGGTGGAGGTCCAATACCTATTAAACGATCATGCTAATAAGTTATTGGGCTATTGGGCCTCAGTTCTTTGAGCTAGTGGAGGATGATATACCCACTGATCCTAAGTATGTCAGGGAGACCTCCAACGTAGATGAGGATGAGGATCTTGATGAGCCATCCCTAAATATGCAAGGTGTTGCGATACTTCCCTCGATTGATATAGAGGACTGAGCACCCGACTTCCATCTTTATGGATATTGTATGGCTAAGCACTGAGGGCAGTGCTTTGTTTAAGGGTGGGGTGGGAGTTATTACTACTTTTTGCTTTCTTTACCCAAATCATCCCAAATTCAAACAAATCTGTAATGCTTTTTAGCTTTGCATGCCTACCTTTGAGTTTTCGGGTCTCTTCAAGAACTTCAGGTATGTTTTATCTTCTAAATTTCTTGAAAAACTCATGGGTTTGCTCGATGGGTGTTGGTTTTCCTGTTTTGGGAGTGATTCCTTGTAATTCACTCGTAATTCATGTACTTGTTGCTGTCGTGTCTCTTTAAGAACTTCAGGTATGTTTTCTCTTCTAAATTGCTAGCAAAATTCATGGGTTTGCTTGGTGGCTATGGGTTTCCTTGTTTTGGGAGTGATTCCTTGTAATTCACTCATAATTCATGTACTTGTTGCTATGGGTGGGGGATAATTGTGCTTAATTATAAGATTTAGGGTGTAATTGTTTGAGGGACCTTATTGGTTAAATCCTGCTTCAAATTTTGGGCAACTTTTGGTTTAATTGTTGATTCATGGTAGTTAATATGCCCGAAATTCGTTGTGCTTTACATGTTTTTCATGGATTGACACTTTATGAACAATTGTTTGGGTCTATCTCTATTGTTCAATGCTTAATTGCTTGTCCCATGTAATTGTGGCCCTTAGGTTGTTGTTTGTGAATGGTGGGGTTACTATGTTGTCTAATTGTGCTTCATTGTGGAGATTGGATATGTTGGAGATATAAAATGGATGGTGGGTTGAAACAAAGTGTGGGGTAGGTGTAACTAGCACACTAAGTGTTAGTTATGGATTGTTCTTAGCATACCTTGGTAGTGAAATTCATAGGTGAAGAATGGGGAAGTTTGAGTACACTTTGCAGCCTATGATTTGAACTAAGTGTGACGTTGCATTGCCTGGTCAAACTAAAGTGTAGGGACTATGTTTTTTTTAATCTAATTTGGGAATTATGGTACTTGCAGTTACTCAATGGCAACTAGAGCAAGTAGATCACAGGGTAATGGGGCTTTCAGTAGTTGGAAGAGGTCTGAGAGTGTCCTCAATGTGCCTCCATCCCCCCGCACAACCACGAGTCTAGACCTCTCGATATGGGCTCAAAGTGATACTCTAGCATAGGAAGAGGTTGTATAAAAGCCATGACGAAACAAAATACTTCCCTGATGTCCACATTGGTGTTGATAGCTTGGCTCGAGATTTCTCGGCTATTATGTTGTATGGAATATCACTGGGGTTTCCTGTTTGGGGAAACCCAAACATGTAACCTCAGTCTGATATGAGAGTTTTATGCCAACCTACAGCCTAAGGGACTGACTCAAATCGTACTTGCGAGAGGGGGAAGAGGTGAACATAAACCCCATGGTCATCAATCCTATTCTAGGGATCATGGATGTCCCCTCCGGCCTTTTTATTAAGTTGTAGATCTGGTCCCCATATCAACCCATCCGGCATACCTTGGCAAGACCCACCGCTACATCTAAGTGGATCAAGCATGGCTATAGAGGCTATCACCAAACCTTCTTCTTTGCCCAATAAACCAAGAGGCCAGGGTCTGAATTAAGATCATCATGCACTCTATCTTTCTGGGTTTACACTTCACAGGCATTACACGAGAAAGGGTTTGCTTGGCTTATGCTTCCATGACTAGGGCTACTTAACATTGGGGTCGTCTTCAAGTCTTCTATGAGGACGGCCTGTGTTCATATACGTCGTAGGTATGCTTTTGGGGGCCTAATCATTGAACTTTGCAGGCATTCAGGTGTGCCAGAGGAGCCCTTGGATTACTTTTCTTAAACTGAGGAACCCCCAATTATGTCACCAATATAGAGGGGTCGAATGTCTCCTTGGGACCTGTGATGACCACCTAGGAGAGGGTGCACCGAGATGAGTTGATCATGGCCTAGATGTATGGGCTTGAGATGTTNATCAGGTGGAGGTCCAATACCTATTAAACGATCATGCTAATAAGTTATTGGCTATTGGGCCTCAGTTCTTTGAGCCAGTGGAGGATGATATACCCACTGATCCTAAGTATGTCAAGGAGACCTCCAACGTAGATGAGGATGAGGATCTTGATGAGCCACCCCTAAATATGCAAGGTGTTGCGATACTTCCCTCGATTGATATAGAGGACTGAGCACCCGACTTCCATCTTTATGGGTATTGTATGGCTAAGCACTGAGGGCAGTGCTTTGTTTAAGGGTGGGGTGGGAGTTATTACTACTTTTTGCTTTCTTTTATGTTCCTTCTGGCCATGTAAAATTCAGACTATGATTTTATTTTTTATTTTTCTGATGTTAAGTCTAGATAATGTTTTTATTTCTTTTGGGCTATCAATGATTGCATGGCATGTTGTTTTGTGAATGCTAGTACTTATTATGAATGTATTACATGGTTGAAAGTAATTTAGCTCGTGTGATGAATGTTTGGTATAGTGGATATCTCATTTAAGGAGTCATAGTGAAGTGATAGTGCCCTATAATAGATAGATGACGACCGTCCTAAGGGTATTCATCAAATGTGAGGCTCATATAGAGTGTCGGTAGTAGTAAAAGTGCAATATTGCGGAGTGGGCTTGGTTTGAAGAAAATTGAAATTTTTGAATGACCTATTCCCAATTGTGGATCTTATGAATGCATGCTTAATATTGAATTCTTATAAATAGGTGTAATGATTATTTTTTTGTGATCCCTTTGATGAAAGTGTGCCATGAGAGTGTGAGCTTGATTGTGTGTCTATGTTGTGATAATTGCTATAACTTGCTCGGTATGTGGACTAAACTAGATGGGAGTAGGACTAGAAGGGTAGGATCTAGGCATTTCTTTATTAGCCCCATTTTAAACCTTGTTTTTTACCTACCATAACATAGTAATCCCTAGTTAACCCTATTGATCCTTAGCCTTGTCCTTTTGATAACCACATTTTAAGTCAAATCCCTTTTATTTTTAAACTGTGCATTTGATCTCAATATCCTAAGCATTTTAGCATGAAACAGATAGAGGGAATTAAGATTAAAAAGGTACCCCTAGGATAGACCTTGGTAGAAAAGGAAAATATAACTTGAAAAATAACAGGGATGAAAAATAGACAAGTCTGCATCGTAGACTTGTCGCAATTTAGGTCTGTCCCTCAAAATTTTTTTTAAATTATGCAGATTCAGTGTGGAGGTATACCAGGGTGGAGATGTGATATTAAATCAAATGGGAAGTTGAAAGAGAGAGGTAATGTAACAAATAACGGGAAGAGTGCTTAAGAGTGAAAGTAGTTAGTCTAAAGCGCTTGAGAGTTAAGCCACTAAATCATATCCTTTGAATAACTACCAACCTGCCTTTAGCCTATGGGAATTAGAAGCACCATAAGATATCTTTTGGGAGAGTGTGAGTTATTATTGTACCCATAGAAATCTTTCATTAGGTTCTCTTATGGTGTGTGTATACATGGGTAATTCTTCTAGTAAGGGCACATGATTGTTGAAGGGTGATGACTAGATAATTCAAAGCATAATTCGGCATGAGTTCGTGTGCATCATAGATTATGATTTTGAGGTGTGGTGTCATTTGAGTGTTTAATTGGATTGTGGAGTCTGTAGGCAAACTCATATGTAATATTTGTCCTTAACCTACTACCTAGCAGTTGCATGCATGTGCCTTAAGCAAAAATTACCAATGTTCAGAGCCTAGTTAGAGGATAAATTCATACGATTTAGGTGTATTTTAGTGTAATTTGGTCTTTTCTTTCTAATTCTTGCCGAAGAGCGCTTTTTGGTTGTGTTTTTCAAGTTTTTAAGCAGATACGTATGCTTGGGTTCATAACTGGAGAATAAGGAAGGATGCAACCACACAAAGGAGCATAAAAAGTCAACCAGCCTAGAAAAGAGAAGAAGTCAGCATTACGGACTAGGGTGATAAACATACAAAGGTTGATTATTTCAAAAAGGAAGAAAAAAAGATGTGAAATACATTGGGAGACACAAGATCATGTTGCGAACTTGAGAGTAGAAGGGTCAAAATTGGATGGATAGGTAGGATCTGGAAAATGCACATTTGGAAGACAAGTCCGTGTCACGAATTTTGAAGATGCAGGGGCGAAATTGGGAAAAATAGGATTTTAGGTTTAAATACAATTTTTAGGCATTATTTTAGTACTTGATACTGGTGGGAACAAGATAGGAGACGAAGAACTTCCATCTAGGGTTAATTCTATTATCTTTTCCTCTTTTAAATCTATTTTTGAATGTTTCTCAGACTATTATTATGTTTGAGACAGACGATGAGTTGCTAATTTCCTATATTCTGGGATTGTAGCTATACACTATATTCTAGACTTTGATTTTTATGATTTATGAATGGTTTTTCGCATAATTACTCCTATATTCCCTTAGTTTATATTTCATAGTCCGGCCAACCATGAAATACAATTGTTGTTCTTCTCTAGATTCGGGAGATGTTGGAGTGGATAGAATGCAGGGTATAGGGAGCTTGTTTGTTCTTGGAAACTTGGATGATTCATGTATGGGAGACTTGTGACACCTACCCATATACCTCATTTAGTTCAAATACAGGAAGATAACTTTAATGCATTCTTATTGATCATGCCTATCCTCACTCAATGATGTAGTCAGTCTGTCAAATAGAATAGGTTAGGTAAAGGTGTACAATCCTACTTGGTAAATTAAACCGTGTAAATTAGTACTTTGAAAACACAGGATTAATCATAATAATTAAGGCTAGAGCATATGTCGAAATGGTTACAATCTCAGAATCTTGCTTAATTTGATAATCACCTAGGAATAATTTGATGTTAGTCTTAGTTTAATTCTAATATTTTAGTAGTTTTAATAAATAATCAACTTTCCTTTGAAGAACATGGATTACGTAGTCATCTTTTGTTAATAACTAAGAGCTAATTTAATTCCTTTAGATTCGATATCTCGGCTCTTTTAGAGCCACTATATTACTTGGTTGACCACGTACATTTGTGTGTAATAGGGAAACAATACACTAACCTTGTGATGTAGGTGGTAGAGCCTCTTAGATATTACATACTTATTTGATTTCGCTTACCCAACCAGTTAAACCTACTAGGTATTTTTCAATTTATTCTCCCCTACTTTGTTTTCTCCCTACAGATCGAGCATAGGGACCCATATAGGGTAGTTTATTCATTTATGCAAAGTTATTTTCCATCTATCCAGATCATAGCAGTGAGGCTCAGACTTTGAGTCGATGTAGATCTCTGAGATTTCCTTTTATTGTAGCTTTCCATTTCAGACATTATATTAGACATTATCAGAGTTGTATTTTCATTTGAGATAAATGTATTGACTCTTCCGTACTACTTTAGATGCTCTTGTACTCATGACTCCAGGTTTTGGGGATTTTCATGTGGTTGTTTTTGCTTTACTTTATTCTTTTTAGTTGTGAACCAAATTTAGATCATGACAAGTTTGGTATCAGAGCTCTAGGTTCGTTAGGCTCATGAGTCAGGGTGTCTAGTAGAGTCTCGCAGATTGGTAAGCAGACATCCATAACCATCTTCAAGAGACTACGAGGCACGTGATAAGAAAAGTTTTCATATCTTGCTTCTTTTCATGCATTTCTTCATCTCACATGTTTTGAAAGTATATAATCTACTCCTTCTCCGCAGATGCCGAATACTAGATCCCATCAATCAATGGAAGAGCTGGAGTCAGCTGATATGGCACCCACTCAAGGTTGAGGTAGGGTTTGTGATAGGGCTAAGGGTCGAGGACTTGCTAGAGAGGCAGCTCCGCCCAAAGGGTAGACTAGATTGGCCTCTCCAGAACCTGATTATAAGCCTGAGGGACCTACAGATCCTATTCCACCACCCTTTGTCCCAGATGCTACACCCTCAGTTCAAACGTTACTTTTGAGGATATTGGATAGATTTGAGAGAGCAACTTCCGCCATAGCTACTATTGATGCACCGATTTCTACAGCACCGATTGGCCCTTCCATAGCTCCAACTGAGCCAGCCATGATTAATATGGGTCCTTCCTCAGTTCACCCTCCTTTGACTTCTATGATTCTACCTCAGATATTTAGGTGAGCTTTGGGTTCACAACTTCAGGGATTGGCTATGGTGCCATCTATTTTACCGCCCAGAATTTTGGTACCATCATCTTTTTTTACTCTTGCTATGTCCATAACTGAGAAGAAGAGTTTGGAGTGGTTAGTATGATTGGATCCCCAGAGATTTGATGGTAACCCTTGAGATAGAGCTTATGATTTCTTGTTCGTGAGTCAGGACAGGTTATGTGATTTGGCCATTTTATAGTCGCATGGAATTCCTTATACCTCTTACCAATTCATCGACCTAGCTAAGGAGTAGTGGAGGTTAGTTTTAACTTAACGACCTGTTGGGTCTCCAATCATGATATGGGAGCAGTTTACAGAGGTATTCTTAGAGAAGTTAGTACCATATAGCCTTCAGGACAGTTACCGGGATGAGTTCGACAAACTTCAGCAGGGTTCTATATTAGTTTCGGACTATGAGGCCAAATTTCATACATTGTCTAGATATGCCTTCTCCAGTATCCCTACAAAGTTAGAGAGGATTCGATGATTTGCCAAGGGATTGGTAGGGTATCTTCAGGAAGTTAAAACTTCCTTGGTTCTGGATGGAGGCATATTTCAGAGTGTAGTGGATCACACCCATATGATAGAGTGCATCAGACATGATAGATAGGGTGGCGGGAAGAGGTTCTGTCAACACAGCCAGTTTAGTGGACCCTCACCAAATAATCGAGAGTTTCAGAGGTAGGGCCATTAGGTTCAGGCAGTATGCAACTATCTCTGATAGTGTTGATAGGTCTAGTCCTACTCAAACAGGCCATGAAAACTCTCTTGGTTCAGCCAGACGTGGTGGTTCTTCAGCACAGTCATCTCAGGAAAGGGATCCCCAAGCCTTCTATGTTTGTGATGAGGTTGGCCACTTCGCCAACCATTGTCCACATCGTTTATTTCCCTCCCAAGATTTAGGGTCTTTGCCAGCCTGTCCAGCCCCGACACCTGCAGCCGGAGACACCTCTCAAGGTATGAGGGTGGTACTAGGAGAGGTTATGGTATAGTGAGAGGTGGAGCCTGTGGAGGCCCATAGGCTAGTGGTAAGCGTAGAGTTTGCTATGTTGTCCCAGATAGAGCCGAGGAAGAGGCCTCTGATGTGATAATCACAAGTATGGTCTAGTATGCTACCATTCAACTTCAGTTTTATTTGATCTAGGCTCTATTTATTCCTATATGTCAACCTATTTTGCTTTTGATATTGATGTTGTAATGACCAGACCTAGGGTCTAGTCATCACACGATGAATGACATACCCAAAGATATCTCACTCAAGCCATTTTAAGCATCTTAAGCATTCATAGGCATAAACATAACAAAAATAAGGAATTTAAAAATGGGGAAGGGTCTATGGGCCTTTTTAAGACAATGGAGCAGCATTAAAAAGCATACATAACTTAACATATATTTTTTCTCCATAAGCACACCATCTAACACATCAACAAATGGAATCAGTAATGGTCGGTTTCCATCAAATAAAAAAAGACTCCAATGTTTAACAACATTGAAAGTAAATGCCTCAAAAGGGCCATTTATATGCCATCTCAAAATAAAATACAAGATAGAGTGAAAAATAGTTAAGTCCTAAACTAAGGGCTCACCATAAATAAAAGTGCTACTCTTGAACCTCGAATACTAGTCACGAGCCGGTGGAGGAATTTTTGTCCTTACATAGCTCAATATGGATGATAGTCAATGCATGCGATATCACATGTTGTGGATTCATACCATAGAATCATAAACTTATGGGAGGAGACCTTAACCAACATTTAAGACCATATGAGCTACTACATGGAATCCAAGATAACCCCCTATGTTGGCATAAGGAGACCACTTGTTGGGTGGAGTTACATCAACTTCGTATGCATCTTGACAACATAACTAGCCTAAGTGGACCCACAAGCCTAGCCTACAAGGGTTTCTATGGTGGCACACAATTAAGAATATTGAGATTTATCTTTAATGGGTCATGCTTCAACTAACGAGATGGATCCCAATCTCAAGTTCACCCGGTGCTAAGTCATACCATGAATTCTTTAAAAAAAACATAACATAGAATCATAGGTAGTAATCATAGGAGTAGCTCAAACCACCAAGTGAGTATTGTTCTTTCATCTTGGGGACCTTTTTAAAATAACTTTTAGGGAATTAGTCAACATGCTTATATCTTTGATAACTTATAACTTTAATACTTAACTTCATTGCCCTAATCATCATCATAAATCATGGAAGACTTTATGTGAAAAGTAGGTGGGCTAGGCTTTTAAATGGAATACTCATAAATCACATAAATCATGAAAATATACTTCTTTAAAGTCATCTAAAACAGCCCACATCGTATCAACAACGAAACTCATCATTGAGGTCATCATCAATAGCTTAAGTACATGCATTATATCTTAAAAGAACATAAAGAAAAGGTAAAATGCTTTATAAAGGACTTTATGGGTGGAAGAGTACCCATAAATCAAGCTCACATATCGTAGACTTGGGACGAACAAACCTGGAACCTTTGTGAAGAAGCTTTGAAACACTAGCCTTGCCTTGTCCTTTTCTTGAGATAGTAGTTGCCTTAGGAAAATTTGAGAATTAGAAGGATGGAGAGAATAGGGGGTTCTTAGGGTTTAGGATTCATTTAAGGCCCCTTTGGATCCAAAAATAACTTAGTTTAGGAATAGAAATGATGGATATAACAAAATTGCCCTTCATTAAAATTGCCAGGTTAAAACCTACGAAGGCTTGTTTATGGGCCGTAGAATGAATCATAACCCGTAGGCCCTATTTGTCCTATCAACTTTTTCAAAAACCATGAAACTATTTTATTTAATTCAAAACTATGAAAACATTCTATGGTTCATATAACTTCGAATAGGCTGTGATTGGACTTGTAGAGTCCTTCCACACTTAGCCATTTTTCCCGTCTACTTTAATCCTATCCAGAAGGGACTCTATGGGCCATACATTGTCCTATGGGCCATGCTGGTAACTCATAGACCACTTCTAGTAAACTCTAAATTTCCTTCATGTCTGATAGTCTCTCTTGAGACCCTATCTATGGATCATCGTCCTTTCTACGTGCCATCACTAGGTCTGTGGGTTACCCCACACTTGAGAACTTTTTCCCTTTCCTGAAGTTCATGCTAAAGTACTAACCTATAGGTGGTAACTCCTGCTACGAGCTATAACCAGACCTCGTGAACTTGACTTCAGGTCATTAATCTGTCTAGGCTCCTAAACTGGAGATCGTTGCAATATCTCCTCCTTGAAAATATTTGTCCCTGAATGTAATTACAGGCAGGCTCTAAGGAGTAAATCATCAGCAAACAACCTAGTATATATGAGAAAATACAACTTAAACATCATTTCATGAAATTTTCCAATCCTACACTTAAAATATATCTCAAAATCATCCATGAATATAGAAATAAGTGCATGCATCACATTAAATTAAAATGCAAGGAATTAGAGATTTTAGGAAGAATTTCTTAATACCTTAGGCTTGAGTAGAGTGGAACAGATACTAGTAATGCTTCATCATATCCGCTTTCGCTTCCCATGTAGCACCCTCAACTTGTTGATTTCTCTAAAATATTTTAATAGATGCAACTTCCTTGTTCCTTAGCTTTTTCACTTACCAATCTATGATCCCAACCAATATCTCTTCATAACTTAAATCCTCTTCAATATTTACATCATGGAAAGGAACTATGGAGCTTGGATCACCTATGAATTTCCTCAACATCGATACAAAGAACACCGGGTGAATCAAATGTATCTCATTGGATAGATCCAACTCATATGCCACTTTTTCCACTCTCATCACCACCTTATAGGTTCCTATATACCCAGGGTTCAATTTTCCTTTCTTACCAAACCGAATCACACCTTTCATCGGAGACACCTTTAGGTAGGTCCAATCACCAACTTGGAACTCAAGTTCCCTTCTTCTCACATTGAAGTAGGATTTTTGTCGACTTTGGGCCATTTGTAATTTTTTTCCTTATTATTTTGGTCATATTAATGTCACTTTACCAACTTTAAATCACCCGATGGGTGATCTGCATCATCTACCATACAACACCTCAAATGACGCCATCCCAATACTTGCACGGAAGCTATTTTTTAAAATTAAATATCACCTTTGAGGCCTTTTGTTAAAACAAAATAGCTAGCTGCAATTTGAATTGGCCCAATAAGACCGTGGGCCATTTCTATCCACCTACTTAAACTAAATATCTAAATCCTTACATTGAGACAAAATTTGTCCAAATCTATCTTCCCTCGTATTCTTCCCATTTGTGAACTATCGAGAACATACTCCTAAAACTGACCTGTCATCTTCTCCAACACTAGGTGAAGAATCATCCTCTTTCCATTGGTTTATCGATGACCTCTTTCCATTGATTGACTCTTCAGGTACTATCCCTCCTTCTTATACTCTATTATGTATCTATGGATTTCCTTTTCTGCTCCTTATCCTTAATTTTTGTACTTGGTCATACTTCCAAGTACTTTCTTGTTTAAGGTATTCTGTGAAATATGGACTGAGGTAATTGGGATTGACATGTATAGAGGTATTGTTATTCCCGTCTCCTTCTATTGACACTACTTTCCCCTCTAATTTTATCCCTTTTTCATGTAGTTGATGAAGAATATGGACTAGAGTCTTCTGGCCATCACCTCATTTGAAGAAGGGATCTAGAGAATGTGACCACAAATCGTCCTTCTGATGAGATCTTATTGTAAGCTGTAGCTTAGGTTTACTCTTAAGATCCCTTTCTAGTGTATATGCTCCCTGTGCTTGTATAAATCCTTTTGTATTTTTATTGACTATTGCTCCCCGATTTGTTGCTGCCTATACCATGTAATTAATCTTCATTGCTATGTTTTCTGGCTCTTATCCTTAATAATAGAGTTTGTGTTCTATCTAGTTGTAGTATAGCTTCACAACCCCTTGGTAATTATTGATTTGAATTGCATATGATGGTTGTTCCATGAATGAGTGTTGAATTAGCTAGCTTATCTGCTAATTGATTAGCCTCCCTGAATATATATGTCTGACAGCGGTATTTATATCTCTCATCAACTTCAGACTTTCTTCTATGTACTGAACTATGTGCCAAGGGATTTTCCATTCCTTTGTTACGATCTTCACAAGACATAATGAATCTGTCTCTATTATTACATTATGGCAATTTAGTCTTCTGCAACACCTTAGTCCATTTAGAATCCCAATAGCTTTTGTTTTTAGATTGGTTCTATGTCCTAATTCCTTGGCTTCTACATAGATATCATTGCCTTGCTCATCCCTTAGACAGAAGCCATTGGAACTCTATCTAGGATTACCTCAACAAGCCTCATCTGTGTTGCAAGTAACCTAGCCAGATTGGGGTATATTCCATACAATAGGTTGATAAAGGAGTTTGGGTTTATAATTAAGCAATACCCTTACCATGCCTTCCCATTGGTTTGGTATCTGAATTCCTGGAAACCTCACCTTAATAAAATAATAAATCAGTTTGTCACACTGATATATTAAATCATTGAGTGAGCTATCTTTGTCATATCTTCTTCCATTTCTTCTTTTCCACAACATCCACACCATAATTTGTGGCACTACTCTGTACACTGCATTCAGCCTTGCTGGTCCATCTTTCTTCCACCATCTGATAATTAATTGTTGTAGGTGGACATCCATCACACTTACACCTACACATGAAGCAAAATACTTCAATATTTTTTCAGCTATGAAAGCTATTAAAAAAGGATTGGACGTTGTTTCTTACTTATACTTCTCACAACAATAGCATCTAGAAGCTATGTTGATCTTCATTCTCTTGAGGTTGTCATTTGTGGACACTCTCCTTTTCCAAACCCTCCATTAAAAAACAAAAACAGATTGTAAAAGACAACCCCTTCACCCAAATGTTCTTAACCCACTACAACTCTTCTTTTTTCCTTCTTACACAGTGAAATGCTGACTTAGTAGAGAATTCTCCATTGACAATTTCCATCCACCGTGGCTTATCATTAATGTTGTCTCCTTTCAGTGGTTGTATTTCCTGAGTGATAAATTCAACCATCTAATCTGATAACACTTCTTTTAATTTCATGATGTCTATCTATCCTGTGCAAAGAAATCCTTCACTTCCCAATCCTATTTTACTGCCTTTTCCTCAATGCATTATACTGCCCCCTGCTTGATCCAATTATCAAACCAAAAATTACTATTACTAGCTTTAAGTTGCAACCAGATTTTATGTTCAACCTCTTCTCTAATACTAACCATCTTCTTCCAAATCATTGATCCACTTTTATCTTTAGCAATGCAAGGATGTTCTTTCTTGCAATACTTATTCTTCATGAATCTACTCCAGATAGACTTCTCATGAGATTTGAATTTTCATCATAGCTTTGCAAAAAGGACCTTTGTCATCTCCTTTAATGATCTCAATCTTATTCTTCCTTCAATCAGTAGGAGGCATAGATCCTCTCATTTAACCCAGTGTTTCCCTTTCTCCCCACCCATCTTGCTTCAGAAAAATAATGAAAAGATCTTCTAAATTTTCTGGATCACCTTTCTTGGAGGGTTTAGAACTGACAAGAGATATATAGGCATTGACTGTAGCACATGACTGATTAGAATGAATTTTCCACCATAGGATAGAAATTTGTTACGCCAGCTTCTGATCTTTTTTAAAATCTTCTTCAACATCTCCTTAGAGTTATAATTTTTCATCTTCTCATATCCTACTTGGCAATCCAAATATGTGAATGAAACAATTTTCCATTTTTATTCCTATAATCCTTTTCAATCTGATGGCAGTAGAAATAGGGGTCTTCTCATGTATGTAGAAAGCACTATTTTACTTGTTTATCATCTGCCCATAGGCTCTCTCATACTCACTAAGAACCTCCATTATTCTAATCACAGAATGTCTATCCCCAGACCCAAAGCTAATAGCATCATCAGAATATAAAAGATGATTTATCTTTGAACTCCATTTTGGCAATTCATATCAAATATACTCCTTTTCATGAAATAAACTATTTAGATTCCTAGACATCACTTCAGCAGAAATGACGAATAAAATTGGGGACAAGGGATCCCTTTGTTTACCACCTCTTGAGGATCGAAAAAACCCATAAGCCTGACCATTCACTAAAATAGAGCACCAATTGTTGCTGAAAATTCTCCACACCATATCTATTATTCTTTCATCAAACTCGAATTCCCACGACATTTTTGTAATGAGTACCTATGAAACTCTATCATATGCCTTATTCATATCCAGTTTAACTACGATATTATGATTTTTCCTCCTTCGGTAGATGTCCCTAATGATCTCTATCAAAAGTATATTTTTCGCAATATTCCTTCCTTTAACAAAACATGTTTGGTTAGCTGAAATAATCTTAGGAATTACCTTTTGACATCCTTTCAAGCAGCATTCTGGACAATATCTTGTTTGAGAAATTACCCAAACTTATTGCCTCAGATTTACAAGTTGTTTATTGTTCTCTTTTTTAGGGATCAACACTAAGTTTGTGTAAGTAATAAATCTTGGAAGCTGCTGGCCACAAAAAAATGTCTTAACCATTTTAACCATATCTGCACCTACTATATCCTAATATTTCCATAAGAACATTCCAGAGAAACCATCCGGCCCCCCTGTGCTGTCTCCATTAAGCTGAAAAATCACCTATTTGATCTCTTATGCATTTGAAATTTTGAGCATGTCCTCATTCTTCACTTCAGTGGTGAGCTTAGGAATCTCATCTAAACATCTGTAGCCATTTTCATTATTTTCTTGCCTGAATTGTTCCTCAAAGAAACTGGCTGCTTCAGCCCTTACATTCTCTCTAATAGTAATTACATCTCCCTGTGCAGTTTGAAGCTCTGAAATATTCAACCTTTTTCTTTTCCCATTCATATATGAATGAAAAAACTTGGTGTTTCTTTCCCCCTCTCCAAACCACTTCATCCCTGCTCTCTATTTCAAAAATTCTTCCCCAAAATGATAAAAAAAAAATTAAGTTCTACATTCACCTTATTTAGAGCTTCCCTATTTTCAACTGTAGGATCCATCTCCATCTGTATTTCCTTTACCTTGATTTCATCCTCCATAGCTGCCACTTTTAAAAAAATATTCCCAAAAGTCTCTTTACTGATATGATAGATAATGGAATCCCATGCAACCTTACCAACTCTCAGATATATAAAGGAGTATAGTCTTCAACACTGAATATAGTTTTGGCAGGTAAGAAGTAAGCCGACTTTATCATATAGTCAACCATCACTTATATGGAGTCAAGTTGCTTTTTGGTCTTTGAAAAACCCACTACGAAGTCTATGTTGATCTCATCCCACTTCTAAGAAGGAATATCTATGTCTTTTGTGTTAGGTCACCCGACCTTTGATGTTCAACCTTGACTTGTTGGCAATTAGCACACTCGCTCAAGTCCCTATACATCTTTGTAGTTGTCACGACCCAAGCCTAGGGGCTAGATGTGACCGTCGAATGGGGAATCTGAAGGAACCCCAAACAAGCCTCATAACATATCATCACACATCCTTGGTCGCGGAAGCAAGATAGCTCATCATAAGACACATAAACAAGGGGAAATTAGGATTATGGGAGAGAGACTTATATTTAAATAGCTTGAATATCATAAGTGAGTCAAAGCTCAAGCACAATACATATCTTGTCCAACAACACCTCTAACATGGAACTTAGCGGCGGCCAAGACAAGCAACTGGGCTCACCCTCATAGTCAAAGTATACCAAAAAGGAAAAGTAGTCTTTAACACATACGTAGGAACATAGATATTACCCTCGGACATGAGGACTCACCAACTAGCTTGAATGGAAGCCACTAGCCACGTGGAGGCGGATGATGACCAAATGGAGCTCCAGTTTCTACATGGTAACAACATGTAGGTATAGAGTATGCATTAGTACGTTTGTACTAAGTGTGTAGGATGCAATGCAACAAGAGATAGGCAACATAATCAAAATGCATAAATATAAACAATGGATAGTATAGAAGGATATGACATGTATGAGTGATGCTTGAAGTGAAATCATGCTTAGACAAATCATAATACATAAGGTGAAGGAGACCATCATCATAGAGCAAGCAACTATTGCTTAGAATCCAAGGTTCGACACCCCCTTGGAGGGTGATAAAGTTATATACCTCTTAATCGTAGATGAACATCACACCCTTCATCAAGGTGGCCAAGGTATCAATCCCTCAACAATGGTTAATGGACATCCCACCCTCCATTTAGGTAGCCAAGGTATCAACCCCTTGCTGGTTAGTGGACATCACACCCTCCAATTAGGTGTCAAGGTATCAACCCCTTACCAGTTAATGAACATCACACCCTCCAATTAGGTGGTCAAGGTATAAACCCCTTAACAATGGTTGATGGACATCACACCTTCCACCAAGGTGGTAATCTTATAATAACATAGATACTTCTCATAAACATAACTCATATAAACATTCATTTCATCATCATAAAGTCATTTAACTCATAAGACATGCTTTGGACCTTCAATTCCTCAAGAAACCACATCCGGATATTTTATCAAACACTTAGGAGGTGTATAGTGCTAGTGTAAACCCATGCAATTCAAGAGTACAATCATGCAAGTAAATTTAATTTAAAAGCTTCAATAGATACTTGGTAACACCCTCAAGCAATAGACATCAAAACCCTTCACTAAACCTTCCAATAGATCTTAGATTCATAGCTCAAAACATGGTAAAAAAGTCATAATTTCCTAAGCTCAAACATAGTGTGCAGTGATTTTCATAATAGATTAGACCCATGAATAAATCAACTTTAAATCATGCAATTTTGAGTAAAAAGAAGTTGGATATCATGGGTGAAAGGAACCCATGAAAGAAACTCACATATCTTAGCTTTGGAGATGAACTTGAAACAGATTAAAGATGGAGACTTGAAGCTTGAATGAAATTCTTGAAGAATCCTTAAGATTGGTCATGAGTTTTGGGACTTGAATTTAGGGTAAAATATGAGTCTAAGTGTTTGAGAGGATATTGGGGAATGTTAAGGATGATATGAGGGTGAAATAAGGCTAAGTATAGGTATTTTCACATATAGGAACACTTAGGCCCAAGACTTATAAGTCTTCGACTGAAGTCAAGAATCAGGACAATTTCGAATGTGCACTTACACTATTTTTCAGCTCACTTTGAAAATTCAGATTTTTCTACGGTTACTCTAAAATTTAGGTTAGACCCATTTTCCACTCAATTTTTCCCCTTGAACAAGAATATGAAGTCAAATTTTTTAAATAACGCACAGATTTTTAGATATATGGAAATTACGATTTTGGTCACTTCCAAGGCACATTTTTGAGCACTTTTTGGGGTCGTTTTAGTAGTGTCGTGATGAATGGAATATGAAAAGTCATGATCGTATTGCATTATTAACTTCTTCAATTCACCATCATTGGGAACACACAACCTCCTTTGATATCGAAGTACCCAATCTCCCCCTTGTGGGATAACTTCTATCTTTCAATCCTTCGCTAATGATTTTAACTCAACCAAGGGGGATCAAGGTCTTTCTTAGACTTAACCTCCTCAACGAAAGAATATGTGGACCTACCAAGAACCATTGTACCACTATTTTTGGACTCATTCAGTTTTAACCCCAATCTAGCAAGCCTAGAAACATCATTGGCCAACTCCCTTTTTGGATCATCTTTAAGGTGAGACATACTACCCATGGAAACTCCACTAAGGGCGTTGGCTACCTCATTGGCCTTTCCTAGGTGATACTTCATGCTCATTTCATAATCTATGAGTAGCTCTAACACCTCTGTTGCCTCGAATGGAGATCCTTTTGGGTGAATACATGCTGAAGGCTCTTGTGGTCGGTGAAGTCATCCACATGAACCCTATACAAGCAATGTTGCTAAATCTTCAAGGAAAACACTACCTTTGTAAGCTCGAGGTCAGGAGTCGGGTAATTCTTCTCTTGCACTTTCAATTGGCTTAATGCATAAGCAATCACCATACCATTCTGCATTAGCACACATCCCAACCCAATCCTTGATACATCACAATAAGTAATAAACCTATTATTTCCTTCTTGTAATGTCAATATCAAGGCCGAAGTTAGGTGATCCTTCAAAGTTTTGAAGCTTTTCTTGCACTCATCCATCCACACAAACTTAGCTTTCTTTTGAGTCAACTTGGTAAGTGGGGACGAAATGGAAGAGATATGTTGTACAAACTTTCTATAGTAATCGGCTAGGCCCAAGAAACTCTTTATGTCAGTAGGAGACAATACCCTCTTTTTGCGATTTCTATGAAAAAATCCTTCTCACCAATTTAATTTTATTAGGATCAACTTTGATACAATCATGTGATACCACATGCCCAAGGAAGGCAACCTTATCTAGCCAAAACTCACACTTGTCAAACTTTGCATAAAGCTTTTGCTCCCTTAGGGTTTGTAGTACCACCCTTAAGTTCTCCATGTGTTCTTGCTTACCTCGAGAGTAGATATGGATGTCATTAATGAACACCATGATGAACATATCAAGGTAATGCTTGAACACCCTGTTCATAAGGACCATAAATATCGTCGATGCATTGGTGAGACCAAATTACATCACCACAAATTCAAAGTGACCATATCTAGTCAAGAATATCATCTCAGGGATGTCACTTTTCCTTACCCTCAAATGATGATACCCGAATCTCAAGTCAACTTTTGGAGAAGTATGTAGCCTTTTGCAATTGATCAAACAAATCATCTATTCTCGGAAGGGGTTGCTTATTCATGATGGTGACCTTACTATGTTGCCAGTAGTCGATGCACATATGGAGAGACTCATATTTCTTTCTTATAATAAAATCGAGCACCCTATGGAGAGTGACTGGGTCTAATAAAATCTTTCTCCGACAAATCATTCAATTCTCCTCTAAACTCCTTTAACTCATCCGGAAAGACATCTGGAAACTTATTAACAACGAGGACCAACTCAAGAGAAGGAACTCTAGAAGTGCATTTCTTGACTCTTACTAGATGGTATATGCACCCCTTAGAAATTATTTTATAGGCTTTTAAGAAGGAAATGAACCAACCCCTACATGAAGAGTTACTACCCTCCTACTCAAGACTTGGCTCATTAGGGAATTGGAACTTAAATCTACTGGTTTTACAATCTACGAAAGCATAGGAAGTATGCAACCAATCCATCCCAAGGATTACATTGAAGACTACCATGGAAAGCTCAACTAAGTCACAAGAGACCACTTTATGCAAGGTAGAGATGGGATATTTTCTATAGACTCTCCGGACAACAATAGACTCTTCTACAGGGTTACTTACTTCATAAGGCTCATGGAGGACTTTTGGACATGCATTAAATTTATTGGCAAGAAATGGAGTTACAAATGACAAATTTTCTCTCGAGTCTAAAAATGTATACAAATCAAAATAAGAAACTTTTAACATACTAGTGACAATATTCAGAGCCTCTTCAACCTCTTGGCGACCATGGATAGCATAGAACCAGTTGGTTCTTTGGGCACCTTGGACTTGCCCACTTTGGCCTTGGGGCCTTGCACCGCTATTTCTATAATCTTTGGCATAGTGGCCGGGCTTCTCATATTTGAAGCAAGCATCGGACTAGGCTAGGCATTCTCCCCTGTGGAGTCTTCCACACTTAGGGCAACTTGGGCTTTGGGGCTTAAGAGCAACCCCCTTGTCCTTAGTGGTATAAGGGGGAGGAGTGTTGGTGAATCCTTTTCCACCTTGCTTTTCGCCACCTTGAAACTTGTGACCACTACTTCTTTGGTAAAAGTATCTTCCACCATCAACTCGAGCCCTCTTATACTCCCTTACTCTTTCTCATAACTTCTTTTCGTCTGTTTACTCCGGATAAGTCATCAAATGAGAGATATCCATCTTCTTGACTAACAAGGTCATCTTGCATTCCTTGGAGACCAAATCAGATACACTGGAGATGAACTTGCTCATATGAGCCTTCGGATCCGCATCCATAAATGGAGCGTACTTGGAAAGCTTTGGAAATTTGTGGGCATACTCCTTCACACTCATGGTCCCTTGCTTAAGGTTGATAAACTTTTAGACCTTTGCCTCCCTAAGCTCAATTGGGAAAAATTAGTCCAAGAAGGCACACTTACACTCTTCCCATATGATAAGACCCGCTTCTTGGCCCCTCTCATCCACCGATTTTTCATACTATATCTTGGCCACCCCTTGAGTTGGTAGGCCACCATATTGGATTTCTCTTCCGATGGTATACTCACCACAACTACCTGATAAGTTTCTTCAATGAAATCAATAGGGTACTCCTCCATTTTGGAATCGTGAAACTCCGGAGGGTTCATCCGCATGAAGTCACACACTCTAGCAACCGGAGTAGCCACTTGAGAAGGAATGGCTATTTCACAATTGATTTGGTTGGCCAATGCTTTGGCCTACAAAGTGAAGGCAACTTGGAACTCCGCATAAGACCCTCTATTATCGTGTTAAAGTCGAGGAACATGTTGTTTGGGAGTGCCTCTTAGATATAGAGCTTTTCTTGGAGACATGATCTAGAAATAAGAAGAAGATCATCATTAGTTATAGGAGTACCTTGGCCAACTCTAAAGGCACGATATGAATAAGAAAGAAGGGAAGACTTTCCTAAATCATCTTATAGCCTTTCACTCAAGATAGTGGCATGCTCACAACCTTGAATGAAACTCTACTCAATGGGGTATGCATGGACATCCAAAGAATATTTTAAAACCTCGTACTCTGATACTAAGTTTGTAACGACCTGAGCTAGGGGCCTAATCGTCAGACAGCGAATGAGGTACTAGAAGGCACCTCACCCTAGCTATTAAGCATCTTAAGAATAGGCATAAACATAACAAAAATATAGAATATGAAACAAGGAAGGGTCTATGGGACTTTTTAAGAAAATAAAGCAACATTAAAAATCATACATAACTTAACATATTTTTTTGTCCATAAACATACCATCTAACACATCAACGGATGGAACTATAATGTTCCATTTCATCAAATAAAAAAGACTCCAATCTTTAACAACATAAAAAGTAAACACCTCAACAGGGCCATAAATACATCATCTTAAAATAAAATATAAGATAGAGTGAAAATGGTAGAGTGTCCTGAACTAAGGGCTCAACACAAATAAAAGTGCTAGTCTTGAATGTCGAATACTAGCCACGAGCCAGTGGAGGAGTGCCAATCCCTATATGGTTAAATCATGCAGGAAAAATGTGCGTTAGTATATTGGAATGTACTAAGTATGGGATATGTAATGCATGCAAGAAATTGTAATGTTATTATTCATAAATATAACATATAAGTATGTATGAGATGAAAAGTACATAAATTGAGCTTAAGCATGCACAAGAAATATAGTTCAATATGATGAGAGTCAATGCATGAGAAATCACATGTAATAGAATCATATCATAGAATCATAAACTTATGGAAGGAGACTCGAGCACATATTTAAGACCATGTGAGCTACTACATGAAATCCAACCTAACCCCCTACGTTGACATGGGGAGACTACTTGTCGGATGGAGCTCCATCAACTTTGCATGCATCGTGATAGCATAATTGGCCTATGTGGATCCACTAGCCTAGCCTACAAGAGCTCTTATGGTGCGATATAGTTAGAGACATTGAGATTTATATTTAATCGTTCATGCCTCAACTAACGAGATGGATCTCAATCTCATGTCCACTTGGTGCTAAGTTATCCCATGAAATCTTTAAAAAATATAACTTAGAATCATAAGTAGCAATCATAGAAGTAGCTTGAACCACCAAGTGAATATTGTCCTTTCATCTTGGGGATCTTCTTAAAACATCTTTTAGGACATTAGTCAATATGCTTATATCTTAGAAAATTCATAACTTTAAAGCTTAGCTTTTTGCCCTAATCACATCATAAATCATGCAAGACTTTACGTGAAAACTAGGTGGGCTAGGCTTTTAAATGGAACAACCATAAATCACATAAATCATGGAAATATACTTCTTTAAAGACATGTAAACCAACCCACATTATATCAACAACGAAATTCATCATTGAGGTCATCTTTAATAGCTTAAATACATGTATTTACTTAGTAAAAATATCATAGGATATCATGAATATCATTTAATAACATAAAACATCATGAAATCATCAAAGCATACATAATATCTTTAAAAAAACTTAAAGAAAAAGTAAAATGATTTAAAATGGACTTTATGGGTGGAAAGGTACCCATAAATCAAGCTCACATACCATAAAAGACTTAGAAAGGACAAACTTGGAACCTTTGTGAAGAAGCTTTGAAACCCTAGCCTTGCCTTGCCCTTTTCTTGAGAGAGTAGTTGTCTTAGGAAATTTTGAGAATTAGAAGGATGAAGATAATAGGGGCTTTTTAGTGTTTTGGATCTAATTTAATCCCTTTTGGATCACAAAAAAACTTAGTTTAGGAATAGAAATGATAAAAATGACAAAACTACCCTTCATTATAACTATCAAATTTAACCTACGAAGGCCTGCTTATAGGCTTGGAATAAACCACGGGCCATAGGCCCTGCTTGTTCTATTAACTTTTCAAAAATTCTTGAAACTATTTTATTGAACTCGAAACTACAAAAATGTTCTAGAGGTTGTATAACTTCTTATGGTTTGTGGTTGGACTTGTAGAGTCTTTCCACATTTAGCCATTTTTCCCATCTTCTTGGACCCTATCCATAAAGGGATTCTATGGGTCGTACATTGTCCCACAAGTCATGATAGTAAGTTGTAGATCACTTCCATCAAACTCTAGATGTCCTTAATGTCTGATAGTCACTCTCACAACCCTATCTACAACTGTCATCCTTTTTATGCACCGTCACTAGGTTCATGGGTTACCCCACATTTGGAAACTTTTTCCCTTTCCTGAAATTCATGTTGAAGGACCAAACCTACAGGTTGTAACTCCTCCTACGTGCTTAAGTCAACCTTATAAGCTTGACCAGGTCATTTTCTTTCCAACTTTCTGCACTCTAGGCTCCTAAACTAGGGGTCATTACAGAGGTTGTGTGTGAGCCTCTTGCCAAACCTATTTATGTTTTCACCTCAGTACGTGAATCATTATTGGTGAATCAGGTATACCAAGGTTATGTTGTGACTTTTATGGGGAGATATACTGCTTCTGGCTTGATATTACTATGTATAATTGACTTCAATGTCACCTTATCATGTTATACTTGACCGTCATACAAAGATCGTGACCTTATCCTGCCACG